>JARYHS010013630.1:363002654-363057569 GCA_031002005.1 Vandiemenella viatica
GCTCGGTCGTAGTGTCTGTGGCATGTAAAATTATACAACACATAAAAGATCTTCTTCTTACATTCTTTGAACTTCAAAACCTAAATCCGCTTATTCACACTGGAGACGGTATTACTTTTCTTAATTACTATTATCACTATCAAATTTGAATTACTTTCTTTTTCAATGTTACTATTTTGAACGGGTGATTTGTGTCAGTGGATATATAACACTAGGTCACTTGAATATAAGTAACGTCCCTTCCTCCTAGTCGTTTTCGGACACGTCATCTGTTCTGATATAGAAGGACTCACATTGTGTTGTATAAATGAATTGAAAAAGTATGTCTTCCAAAAATGTTATTTTAATAAAAAAAACTATGACCGCACATATTTAAATTAAATTCTGTCAGTGTGTGGTACATATTGTTTGTCATCTCACTAGGTAGTTTCTCATTTTCGTATCTCCAAAGGAAAGCATTCACACTTCCTTTTGAGTGATATTAAGTACTAATTTACTGCTGTCGTCCCTGGTCCACTTTAATTGGCTACTCCTTACTCTTACCACAGTATTTAGCCAAGGAGTCATCGCCAGCACATGCCCTGTAAATTCTGATATTGAAATATATCGGTAATCAGCTAAAATAATTCACGGGAAGAAAGAAGCATCTATAACCTTCTGTTGCTTTACTGAAGAAGTGAAATATCACATTTTATGTTTTGAGGTGACGGCATAACATCGGCCTTTAGATAACATTTGACTTTTTAAAAATAAATTAGCTTCAAGAATCGAGGTATAAATGACATATTTAATTATTTTTTGTAAGAATATGGTAAAATAAAAACAATGAATCATTCGAAGACAAATTATAAAGAGACTTTCTAGCCAAATTAGAACCCCACAATGTAAATGGAACTTGAAACTTGGCACCCCCTGTATAACTTCAAAGTGTTTTAGCAAAATTGAATTGTATTCCGCAGGTAATAAGCAAAATTCATTACATTTAAATTTTTCGGTTATGTCCACGCTTGTTCTCGATGTAGCAGAAGCTCTTTAACTTTGTAGGTATGCAAAACAAACCTAACACGAAGTTATTCTTTAGGGTAGTCGTAGACGTCAATAAAGGCGAAATAAAATACAAAGATATTCACCTCTCCTGTATACCTCTTGACACTAAAATCCTTCCAGTATAAAACGGTTGCAGGGAGTAACAGACCATTTTAAGAAATAAATGATCATAAAGTATAGGAGATACAAAGCAGTTGTTGGAAGCAAAGGCGGCTGTTGCCCGACGCGAGAGTAGAACGCCGTCAGCTGATTGACTCAGCAAAAGCTTGACAGCGTCACGTGTAAAGCGAGGAGAATGTTGGGGAAGAAACGTTGCTGAAAGAAAAGTATTACGTGGGTCACGCGACAGTATTCTAGACGGCACATCGAATATTTGTGGTCGATGTCTTAGCACCATGCGGAATCAACAAATAACAGAGGTCTTTCGACCGAATCACGCGCGCGATAGTGTGACTAACGACTATAAGAAGACGGGCAGAACACTGCCTCGGCGCTTGTTGAGCAGAATCAATCGCAATGTCCGACTAATGATCCACAGAAGATCATCGGGAGCCAGCTGCGTTCGTGCCCATCACATTACTGTCTTTGAGGACGCTTCCTGCACCTAGATATTCGCTCAAGGGAACGCCAACTGTTGTCTATCTTCTCTACTTCTGGTGGAATAGATGGGCAAGACCATTAGGCTTCTTTCACTTACATAACCACCTGCCATGCTAACTATGACTACAGAATTTTGAATAAATTATTACGCAAGGGGACAGAGTGAACAGGAGCGAATCTTCATCAAGTAAGAGCAACTACCACCATCACTGTTTGTAAAGTAACACTACCATCGACCAATCCTGACTACGATCGGCTAGACTCGTCATAACAGTCGGTTACAAGCGTACGAAGACGAAAGACTGACCTTTTGGAGAAACAGGATTGCGATAAACTCCAGTCCGAAGGATGAAAACAGAAATCTGTGTGATTTTTATGCCCTAGAATGAAACAGGGAAAGGAATATGGAATTGACCATATGGACTACGGAATGATGAACAGGAATCAGCGATTGGCGAAAGTAAGCTTACAACAGGAAAAATTATGTCTGTTTAAATGCTGCCTTCAAACCATCGTTTCCGGCAGATGCTGGGAATTAATTAAAGGATACAGCTGATCGAGAAAGTAGCCTCTTGCGTGAGGCCTTTGGAGGTGTTCTGCATTATCTTAGTTATGTTAACACGTGGTGCCACTCGTCTTACTTAAAAGAACCATGGGCTGATGTGATCCATAAAGCGATGCAGTAATAAGAGGAGTAATACACTCTATTTAACAAGTTGTTAATACAAAAATGAAACTTACAATCAGCGATATACACTGCCACCATTGTCAAGGTTAGAATTATTTTGTCCCTTCTACATTCAAACATAATATGTAGATAAGTAATACGAGCAAGAAGCATACAAAAACTACAAGTGAAATGCGTTTTGTGAGATGGGCGCTATATTGTAAGAGTTATATCAAGCAAGGAGTCCGATAAAGCCGTCAGAGTCCACTGTTGAAATGACATGTTTGTATAATAACAAGCAGGTGAAAAAATCGTTTGAAAGCATTTTCCTTGGAGGGTGTTTTGTAAAGAAACGCCAATGGTAGGACCAGCTCATATTCCATTGAACGACGTGTTGCTTACAGGGTGTGATAGTTCACAGCTCAGCGGTCCACCGGAAACTCATTTGCGTGCCGGTGACCAATCAGCGACACCATTGTCCGGCCGAGACACCTCTGACAGACCAATTCCTGATCGATTCAACGCTCGCTTCTCCCTGATAATGGCTCAACGCCGAGGCCCAACAGCCCGTCTGACCATTCCGAGCGATTCTACTTACCTCTTCTCACTACCTCTTTGGTTCCCAGTGTGGTGAAGATGACAATATTTATTCGCCTTTCACGATATACTTGTAAGTTTTGCGCGAAAATTTATCAACATGCTATAGAGGGTCATAATTTTGTGTGATTTGGGAAATATAGCTTCATTTGTCTAATAATTATAACCAAGTTCAATCTAGCATAAAAATGATTAGTCTCAAGCATTATTGTTGTGAAGGGGAGGTGATGGATATGATAGAATCTTAAATCGTACCGTATTTCCTATCCTAATGTTGGATTTTTCTGGCATAACTGAACGAATTTATGGGTTAAGATTAAACACGAAGTTATAATAAAGGAAGTCATAAGAATATTCCTGTCCACGTTGGCAACAGTGAGTTGCATTTTATAGAAATCATCTACACCAAGGCTACCCAACCAATTTTGGGAGATGGGCCACAATTTCGATTCTAAGTTAGCCTGCGGAACACATAATACTTCCCTATAGTTACTGCAGATATTTAAACATAACATAGTTATAAGTAAGACAGTTTAATTGCAATCAAAACGTAAATTCATCACAGAGACTTTCGCAGAGGATACTTTAACTATAATCAAAAAGTAAGAAACAGAAGTTTTTGAGCTAGGATAATCTAGACCGCTGCCGTTGGCGGGCAACGTGGGCCTGGGATTGGTCAGCCTTGATCTACACTGAGGTTATGACCTGACCACATCATACTTACAGTTATTCGACACCTTTAACCTACACAAACTGAAAAGATTAGCAGTTCAATAAATTGGTGTGATTTGTCTCTGAGGATAGATCATATTATTACGAATGGCGGCTGAGTTAGTGAAGCTGCGGAGAGCGGAGTTCGAAAACGATTTTGATTTTTTTTTCTTCCTTCTGTGTAACTATTGTTTCTACGCTGATATTCTATCATATGTCACTGCCATGGACCACATAAATATTAATCACAAATATCTTCCCATCTGGAAAAAAAAATGTTTTTATTCAAATTTGGACGCACTAAATCACAGGTTATTTTTGTTTCAAAGTTAAAATTGATAACTAGAAACTTCCATCAAAACTTAGAAACATATACGATCTTCTCCTAACAGTAATAAGGAGTGATGGTACCGTGAAATAGTCGTTGCAGAAATTATTGTAGTGTGCTTCGCAAAACTTTCTCCACCTCCTGCTCTACTTATCTGACGGCGACTCCAGCACGAAACTGGCGAAAGTTTTCAGGATAATCTGATTACCATTACACTAATATAACAAAACATTACGATCATTGCCCACTGCAAGATTCAACGTCGGCATGCGCTAAGTATATAAGAGGAGCCAGAGACGCACATGGAATATTCTAGTGACGATACGTGTGGCAAATGAAGAAATTTATTGACGTTAATGATTTTGACAAAGGGCAGATTGTTATGGGCCGGTACCAGGGAATTAGTTATTCGGAAACGACAAGAATTGTCGGCTGTTCATGTGCTACTGCAGCGTCGAAGGGTGATTAAACCACGAATAAGTGACAAGGTGATGGACATTCGCGCATTTCACATAACTGGGAGTTCCGAGGCTTGCCCGCTCTGTTACAGATCTGATGGCAAAGTACAATGCTGGCGCAGGCACAAATGTTTAGGAGCACACTGTTCAGCGCACGTTATTGACTGTGGGACTCCACAGCAGACGGCCCCCATATTGACCCAACGACATGATCAATTACGATAGCAGTGAAAAAGAGGTAATGGAGATTGGACCGTGGGTCAATGGATTCATGTTTCCTCCTCAGATAAATCACGTTTTTTGCTACACCAGGTACGTGGTCGTATCCGGATACACCGTCTCTCTGGCGAACGGCTACTCGCAACATGCTCTGAGTCATAGACGCAACCTGATGGGGGAAGTATTATGCTATGGGGAACATTCACCTGGAGTTCCATGGTACCAGTGGTAGTGATGAAGGCACCACGACAGATGTGGACTACGTAAAAATTATTGCGGATCACCTGCATCACTTCATGTCTTCGACGATGGCAATGGCATCTTACAGCAGAATAACTGCCGTGTCACTAGGCCAGAACCGTGCTATAGTGGTTTCAGGCCCATGATAGTCGTAGCAACATTCGCGTGATCTCAACCCAAACATCTGAGACGCTATCGAGCGCCAGCTCCCCGCTCCCAAAGCATCGGCCCATAATTTCAGTGAATTACGTGACATGTGAGTGAGTACCTAATGACAGATGCCTTTGGAAACCTACCACGGACTTGGCGAATCCATTTTATGCCGCTGTCAGATTGCATGCCAAAGGCAGGTCAACAAGCTACAAAGCATGTGGTCATAATTTTTTGGCCCATCAATGTATGTCGGAAATGGGGACAATACAGGGACTTTTCGTTGATCAGTAAGTGGACAGAAGGCTAACCTCGATCTGTGTAATAACAAAGGAATGGCTTCAGGTCAAATTCAGTTTCAATTCGCTACAACTGCTCTCTTTGTCGGTACACAACGCAAGGCCTGATTAACGCAAGTCATGTGGCCTCTACTCGCTCTTCTATCCTGATTAGATTTCTCCAGCCTACGTTAGTTGCCGTGGTGGAACTCGAATGAGACCAGCTGTGCTACATATTATGCCTGCATCCGTGTGGTACAGATTCTGTGGTGTCGCATAAATATAAAAAAGTAATTTTCTCTTCACTCAGACATTATATTAAATTACGTATCTTTGTTGGTGACCACTATTATTGTGCTTGGTTTTAATTACCAATTTATCGCTTTTAGCTATTGTTCTGAATTCTGAATTATTCTTAGGAACTAGAATGGAATAATTTTCATTATAAGCTTGAATTTTCACACTATTAAACACTGTTTATTGACACTTACAATCAACGATTTAATTAAACAAAGATGAATTTTAATAATGATTTTTACAACAGTTACATGTCATGCCATTGGAATGAATTTGTATGAGTCGTGAAATCAAAGTTACCCCAACAGTTAACTGAAAAAATGTTCATTGAACGAGAATTTGTCTCTTATCTCTGTGAAACTAATCACGAGGACGCATCTGGTTTCGAGATTCCTTCCGTGGGATACCTGCATCACTGCATTGTAGGCGAGGAATGGACTACACGTGCCATCTGCAACGGTGTAAGGTACAACCGAATAGTGCTACAGTAACTGACATGAATCGCCAATATGGTACCCTGTATATGAGCTCAAACATTAACAGGCACTTAGCGTCAGAATTTGATCCTAACTTTCAAACTTATTGTGAATGATGGCGAACCATTGCTGGAGCCATTGATGTCTTCCTTCTCTCGGGTCTAGATGCCATGTCCTCTCAACTAATCTGCCTGATTTTTTTTGTTCGACTGAGTCTCTCGTATCCTGATATACCAAGGTTTCGTCACCAATCTTCGAAGCCCAATATTTTTTCGAACGTGGTGGTTAGGATGACATATAAATAAACCAATAGCATCAATGGTATTGCTTAAAATGACTATTCGCGTTATTCGCTACCTCACATGCGCGCTCTCTCTCAACGCATTATGCTGCTTTCTTTGGCTGCAACTCTCTTCCCCACAAACCAGAATTGTGTCTTGAACGGGCCTTGTTGTTGTTTGAAGCCAAATTGGTTTCTTCCGCGAGCTTTATTTATTTCGAGTACCCGTCACCGAACCACTCTGCGAATATGCTTAAATCGTAATTGATGCCCCCACAGCTTTAGACTTCCATTTATTTCATAAAAAAATGTGTCTCAGCGCCCCCCAGCATGGACAAATAAGGTAATTGCTCGTATTCAGCCCTCGGTAGAGTCCAAAGTATTATCTTCGCATCAAGCTGTCCGTAACGTGTGCTAGCTGCTCAAAGATTGTGTCTGTAGGTACGGTCTCTTTCCCCTCTGCCTAAACTACGCTAACTAGACGTATAATTTAGTATAATGAAATTATCAGCGATAAAAGATTTAGTTGACTGTATACCACTAGAAAATATGCACTACATAACTATTTTTTGTTATCTTTAGGAGTAGAAATTATCCATGTGAAGGGTTATGTTATTCTTCTTTCAAAAATGCATGTATAAAAAAAATTAAAGGGCAGGCACCGGTGAACTAATTCTAAACTACAGTGAATCTAGTGACCATGGAGGAAAGAGACCTAATAATAGTTGCCAGTGAAGTCTGCTGTTCAACATTGGTTATTATTGTTTATCAATGGTTCATTCTAAATCCAAGCTTCAGGATCGCCTGAACCTGATTTCAAGGAAAGACTAATACCATAAATACGTATGTATGGCTAGAAGAACATAGAACACAGGCTAATTCAAATTTTGCATCAACTGCTCAATGTATTTGGGTTTCAATACTGAAATAAACGCTTACTGTGCCCTCCCTCCCCCCACCAATTCGTCCACCAAGAACCACGTAGACACTGCCACCTTAGGTGCCCAGGTGGAGGGGCGGAGGGGAGGAAGTGAGTATCTGTCCGAAGTCTAATTGGGCTTGGTAGGCCACGAGTAAGTAACCTATTGGAGAAAAATCTTGTGTTTCCATGTAACTGAGTGTTCTCTGTGATAGGTGAATTTATTGTTGTTAAATGTGTAGATAATGTGGCGTTCCGGCATTTGTCTCGATGATTACTATTACTATTAATGAAATATGAGGAACATCCAACCTCTGATAATGCAACACGCCTCCTTCAATCACTAGATGAGGGTCGTAGAAATATCTGGCATCGCACAGTAGAATCCTTGGATTACACCCACTCTAGCAGAAAAGCCTGGTCAGTCATTAGAAAATTAGACTGCTCAACCCCTGTGATCAGAAGATCAAAAACTGCCATCAATCTGAATGATTTTGCCAAACATCTAGTATCGGTTTCTAAGAACACAAAAGATAAGCAAACCAAAAGAGATATCAAATTAAAATTACGCAATAAGAAAAAAAGCAGCCCCACAATCTTCTGAATTCTCCATTCCATTCCATGAAGAAGAAACCAAAGATGCAATCAAACAAATGAAACTGGGAAAAGCAGCTGGATTTGATGGTATATATCCTGAACTTTTGGCCAACTGTGGACCAGCTACAGTAAGATGGCTTACCAACTTCTTCTCAAATATCCTACAAACTGGAAACCTCCCACTGTTAATGAAGAAAACAAAAATATTAGCCATATTGAAACCAAATAAGGACCCCACGAAAGTGGCAAATTATCGACCAATAGCACTTCTAAGTGTAACATACAAACTCCTTGAGCGCCTGATCTACAATAGAATTTCTGAAGTAATCAATAAACACATTCCCATAGAACAAGCAAGATTTAGGCCAGGGAGAAGTTGTAGTGACCAGGTTTTCACTCTCACCTCTCATATTGAAAATGGGTTTGAGAAGAAATCAGTAAGTGTGACTGCCTTTTTGGATCTGTCAGCTGCTTATGACACTGTTTGGCGAGAAGGACTTCTTCTGAAATTTTTGAGTATTATCCCATGTCGAAAACATACAGAACTACTTAGCAACATGTTGAGCAATAGATACTTTCAGATATACTCTGATAATGACAGAAGCAGAATATTTATACTAAATGATGGTTTACCCCAAGGATCTGTTTTAGCGGCCCTCCTATTCAATTTGTATACTCATGATTTACCAGAAACATCTGCAAGAAAATTTACTTATGCTGATGACATTTGTTTGGTGAACCAGAACCCCAACTTTTCTGATGCAGAAACAACTTTATCAGCTGATCTGGAAAAGTTAGATGACTACTTCAAGAAATGGTTCCTCCATCTAAATCCTCAGAAAACAGTTATTTCAACATTTCATTTACGCAACAGACAAGCACACTATAAACCAAAAGTTAAATTCAGAGACCAACTCTTGCCTTTTTGCGGCACACCAAAATATCTGGGTATAACACTGGACAGAACACTAACTTTCAAACAGCATCTCACAAACGTGGCTGCCAAAGTCAAAACGAGAAATAATATTCTCCATAAGCTTGCAGGTACTTCATGGGGAGCCAGTGCTCACATTCTAAGATCCACAGCCTTAGCTCTGTCATACTCTGTTGCTGAATATTGCTGCCCATCCTGGATCAATAGTGCCCATACAAAGAAGATAGATGTGCAACTCAATCAGGCAATGAGGATAATTACGGGATGTATTCACAGTACGAACACCATATGGCTTCTAGTGCTATGCAACATCTCACCCCCAGCACTAAGAAGATCAGAAGCTCTCTTAAAAATCTGGAAAAATATCCTGAAGAACCCTCAGCTGCCTATACATCAAGACATGATTCAAACAAAACATCAACGCTTGAAATCAAGAAAACCACCATGGCGCACAGCAATCAACCTTACAGAGTCCTCTTTCAACACCAATAAGCTGTGGACAACTCAATGGGAGCAATCATCAGTAGCCAATAAAAATCTAGTTGAGGATCCCTCAGTAAGGTTACAAGGATTCGATCTCCCCAGGCGGCAGTGGAGAATCATCAATCGGATTCGAACAGGACAAGGCAGATGCGGCTACTTATTACACAAATGGGGCTGGGTAGATTCTGCATATTGTGACTGTGGAGCCACCTTACAGACAATCAATCACATCGTTTCTGACTGTCCTCTTCGGGCCTACAAGGGAACAATGGCGGAAATCCATGATTCGTCGATCAGTGCAGTTGACTGGATTAAAACATTAGATCTCGAGATATGAAATTGTACAAGCTTCTGATATGTACATTTCTTATTGTGTACCTCATAAATAATCATAGGATAAATAAAATTACTATTACTCTCCGATTCACTAAAAGCGTGTGGCGGAGGGTGCATTGCACCTATCCGGAAAGTTGATGGTTTAGAAGGGATATGGCAGGAGGCACTCATGGGCTATTGTGAGAAACCATCCCAGCATTCACCTTGAGCCTTGCGGGAAAACCCCTGACAACCGTATTCAGGACAGCCGGGATACGGAGTTTGGGGCTTGTCGCCGGTTCCGTGAACTCTCCCGAACCTATGTGCGCCGCCTCAGCAACACTGAGCCACACTGGCGGGTCCTATGTACTTTTAATTAATTTATTTTAAGTCTTACTAACTGGAGTGTAAAAGAAATTCAGTTTCTCTCGACAGTTCCATACCATTTTAAAATTAAGACTGCTTATACAAAAACAACGCAAAAATGAAACGTAATACATCGCCTCTTCTACAGAAACCACATGTACTTTCCTAGTTCTCTAAACTACCCGATTATTTCTGATATGTGTTCCGTCTTGCTACCCTGAATTAGATGATAATGAGAAAACAAAACAGATTTTTTTGATACTATATGACACTAGCGAAAAACTTTGAAAAAATTCAATATCATGTTTAACTCTGAAGATCGGATGGGAAGCATTAAGAGTTAGGCAAGAACTAGGTTAAAAATTTTGATTTGGAAAGAATTCAATGAAATCGTCGGACAACGTGCTGCAAAGCACGAAAGAAGACACAGTAACATTTTATAAAATAAAAATGGAAATCAAACACAGCCTACTGCTTCCACTATGAGTTTAAGAATTTTCCCCTCTGTAACATCTCTGGTTGTCTGTATTCATGAGTTAAATAGTTTAAAAGAGTTCTCGAATAAGCATATTTGACCATAACCATTATGTGTAAAGAAAATATAGAATTCAAAGAAATATGCAGGCTTGGAAAATTCTTTTGCTCTTTCCTCGGTTGCGTTCGTAGAGTGAATGAATGCAAGCTGATGCTGTTTTAAATAAAGATCTGAGCGACGATAGTTCACTCGTCCCGACGTATAGTGAGGGCTCTCGGCTCCGCCACATCAAAGAGACCGGCGCTGGACGCTGCCCGTCCCGGACTCTAATCTGTATTTCCAGTCGACTGGTCGGATGTGCGCGACAGCGATTTGCTACAAGTCCAACGGCAATATAAAGCGGCGGCAAGCGCTCCGCGATTCATGGATTTATCTCTGGCAGCAGCTGTTATTGGGGTGCTGCTACTCTCATCGTGTGTCGGGTGAAGTTTGCAAAGTGTCAAATAAATACGCAGTTGGTCCCCACTGTCTTTGGCTATATGCTGTCGGAACATGGAGTTGATCACTCACCTCCGATGTTTAGACCCACATGGATATCAGTTACTAGCTCGTACCCGCGACTTCGTACGCGTGGATTAAGAATTTTTTGCCAGAATTCAATATAGAAAGTTGTTGGTAACGAAGGATTGGACCCAAACAACACCGGGTCGGCATAATGTGACAGGAAAGCTATCACTATATCATTCTACCGTCCAACCAGTCTCTTGAAGAGAATCAGTTTCCAACACATTTCTGTCACCATTCGATAAGGTCTCAAAATTTCGTGACTACAACTATTAAACATACCGGAGAAACTGTCCTGTGCCCTTCATACAGATTTTCTTGTCAAATTCCATCAACATCGATATAGCCATTTGGTCGTCAAAACGTAACAAAAATACAGAGACTTACTTCCGTATTTATAGTATTACTAGCCTCGTACAAGCGACTTCGTACGCGTGGATTAAGAATTTTTTTGCCAGAATTAAATATATAAAGTTGTACGTAACGAAGGATTGGTCCCAAACAATATCGAGTTGGCATAATATGACAGGAAAGCTATCACTATATCATTCTACCGTCGAACCAGCCTCTTGAAGAGAATCAATTTCCAACATATTTCTGTCACTATTCGATAAGATCTCAAAATTTCGTGACTACAACTGTTAATAATACTGGAAAAAATATCCTGTGCCCTTCATACAGCTTTCCTTATAAAATTCCATCACAACGATATAGCCATTTAGTCGTCAAAACGTAACAAAAAGACGTATTTATATTAGTATTACTGTGGTTCTCACTCACACACTGACTGCGAACAACACCTGAGGGATCATTATAACGTAAAAAAGTGTACACCTACAAAATTGCCTCGTATTGCACCCCTAACTTTCTAATATCTACAGTTTAACATTCAATCCGAATAACCTGCGTCCCAGGCCTGACTCTTACGATCAAAAACAATTTTTTAAAATCTTATCCTCCACGGAGATTTGAACCGGAGACCACGACCCAAACATTTGTAAGTAAGCGCTTTAACCACTGAGCTGTCTGACCGATACACGGAAAAGTAGTATACAGACGTCCATATTCAACGCGTCTGTCTATCGCCATTCAGTAGTATTTCGAAATTATTACAGAACATGTATTATTTATATAGATAATTTTGCAACCAATGTAGACAGTATTTTTCTCCTTGTTTCAAAGGATAAGTGTGAAAAGTTTCATCGAGATAGGATGAAAACTGTGGATTTGTATGAAGAACAAACAAACAAACAAACAAACAAACATACATACATTCATCTTTATATATATAGATATGGACAGCGTTGTATTTTATTTTTTTGCGGTGTATTTGTAAGTTTCCTTTTAGCTCCAACAACGTAAGGTATGCATTGAAATAACCGTGACTTCGATTGCTTTGTTAGAATTTCTGGAGGTAGTCTTTCTAAGTGCAAAAGCAATCTGGATTAGTTAATTCAAATTTCAGCCACTCCTACAAACCCTTTCCGTGGTGTAATTCTATAGTGGAACACAATGTGTAATCATTAAAAGTTTCATCTTCATATCAATAATCTATTATTTAGAATTGACTTTATTCACTCATACATTTTGTTTCTAATAGTTCCACCGACCGCAAGTGCGAAATATATATACTGTATATGTATACAATAAAAAAATTCTTTTATAAGATTACACACCGCGGGATTACCAGGTAAAATTTCTCTTCACTGTAAATATTTCCAGTTGCGTTTCACAATCGTAATACTAATATCTACTACCTGTCCCTTACCACACCTTTGGTTAAGCCCAATGATGAGAAATATTTTCAGCAGTAGTATCTTCAATAAAACTGACTTTACTTTTAAAGCAACGATGAATAATTTATCACAGGAGGCACTGGACTGTTTAATTTACGTGGAGGTATCTCTGACCCATTAACTCATACGAATCAGTCACCGGTGGACGAAATTAATAAAGAGTCCCAATAAGTACAAAATACGACGAAACCTCAGGAGAATGAAATTTAACACTTGGCTGCCACTGAACACTTATCAAGTGATCATCACTTACTTTACGTGATAAATGGGACATTGAACCAAACACTTTCCTTATCACAAACGACGAACGTCCAGTGATCCACATCTTTCCTCCGAAAATCATTAAATGTCGGTTTCAGTCCATTCCTACCAAACTTAAACAAGAGTTAACACACACTCCTTCACTGAAAAATTATCCCAAAAATTCAAGAACGGACACATACTCTCTGCAACTAAAAAAAGAGGAGTAGCTTCAATTTTGAAAAATGTCGCCTTTATGTACGTAGATTACTTAGCTATTTATCTCCCTTCTCCCCTTCTCCATGGTGCTACATTCAGCAAGTTATTCTGGCTATCACGCCTCAATCTTTTCACTACTGATTCAAGAACTTGCTCTTTGTGCGAAATATAAGCTTTCACCATATCTAACAATGTACATCCACGTTCTATTTGAATAAAAATACTGTTATTTTACATTGCGTTAATAATATCTTTGGTTTACGTTTCTGCTTTCGACGCAGAAATTGAACGAAGTCGATTACCTTATCGGACATTGTGGTATTTCCAAATGAAGTATAGAGGCAAATTGGTCAGTTGCTTTCCTCCGCGCATGTAATCGTTGTTTTAGCGTAATTTTAATTGTTTTACTACTCGTAGATGTAGAAGCCAGTAGATCCGGGGGACATTTGGGGACAAGGATCGGGAAGCAACCAAGCGATTGACTTTTAAAAGAACCATCCCGGCATTCGTCTTGAGTGTTTTCGGGAAACCATGCAGACCGAAATGTGGACAGCCGGACGAAGTTTTTAACTCGCGCCCTTCCAAATACCACTACTAAGCTTTACCACTAAACTAACAGCAGGATCGGTGTCTATATATCACTGCAGTCGGTGCTAATTAGTGTCGTGGCTATTAGAACGAAATAATTCGGAGATAAAATGTTATGTCATTGATTTCCGAACCGCTGTAACGGTCAGGAGGCCGCCGAGTTTTACGTTGCATTACGAAAGAAAAATATCCGTGAATAATCGCTTCCAATCAGTCCATAAGCACTCAGGAGAGGTTTAAGGATTAACCTAGGTGTTTGGTGCACAATCTGATAAATGGATTTTTGCAAATGCTTTTCTCCTACCCTAATAAGTCCCAGCTGTTATGCTGGCAGGTGTCCAAAACTAACACTTACCATTCTGAAACAGACATTGATTCTTTGTACTTTCTATGCTGCCTTGGCGGCACACCATCTTAATGTGACATTTCGGGCGACATATTTGGCTCAAGAGCGGAACTGCGCTGCAATGTATTCCTCACGCTTTGCTAAACACATTTAAATGTCCATTTCCGGTTTCCCGATTGGTTAAACTGGCCGAACCTGCCAGAACGCCAAACGTTCCGGATGGGAAGTCAGTTGTCTTTAGCAGAGCGTGCGAAATATAACACAGCGCAGTACTGTTCTAACGGAAGGCCAAAACACGTCAGCCGAATTTCATACTAGGATAAAAGGGGGGGAGGGGGGGAGGCATCCAGGCACCATAGAAACTGGATACTCCGGCCAAATGTTGTAAAACCCAATATTGGGTGGATCTAAATGCAGATGGTGTATTAAACTAATATTTTAAGGGAGAGTAGCCTCTTAATTTCCTCATAGCCTCTACAAGTCTGTGTCTTATAATGCTATAATGGTTCTGTGTATGTATGTTAAAAAATATTTTTGAAATAAATGATTTGGATGGGATGTTTAGTGGTTCCTAATACCAATAAAAAAATTAATAATTTAGACCTGTTTGTGTGTTTGTGCTGGTATCGCTCAAAATTACCGGAATGTTTTTGACCTGGTTTCCACAAACCAAAAGCTTACGGGTAAAATCTTTCACTACATCAGCTTAGCGGCGGAGCACAATATTAAAATCTGTTCTGAACATGAAACTTAGTTAGTAGCGCATTGGACTTTATAATGTATAAAACAACGATAAACTTGTCGCTTGCGTGTTTTTAATACGTGTACTTTTTTTTATAACTAAATACCACTAACGCTTTAGTTTTAAACATTTTGGATTCAACATTTGGATTTTTTAAGAGGATTAGAAACAGTTGATTTTAGGTTTAAAATGGATTTTATATCAAATTTTGACTAATTAATTATAATAACGACGGCAAGCTTTTCCCTGTTCTACGTGGACGAAACCTTAACTAAATGGAAGAAATGTTGTAAATCTCTAACAAGGATGTGTTTGTACACCAAATGCATTTTCTTAAAGGATAGTTTTGAATATTTAGAGTTCTTGAAACAAAAAGAACTACTAAACAGGTTTTGCAAAGTTTTTATACGATGAGCTAAACTCTAGGGTATACTTTATCACCTAGGGCAAGAGCAGAAAATTAAAATCTGTTTAAGACAACAAGAAAGCTACTCATATTAATTATCCACTAACAGCCTGGATTTTCTGATAGTTAAAACTGTAAGCTTAACTTATTTAAATAACATAAAAATATATTTATACCACTAGAAAAACAAACAACTCTAATTACTTTTTCATTTATACTTATTTTTCTGATTTACCACACGGATGTGGTTATGTAGTATTTCATATGAATACGAAGGGTTTAAACCTGGAACTATGATTGAATCACACCAAGAAAGCTGCCTGGCTTACAGTCACCATCCAACGTACGGAACGTCGTCATCAGTGTTGATCATGATTTACAACGTACGTACATCGGCTTGATCTGTAACACACGCCCCCTTACAAAATTTTGTATTTATGGATTGTACATTTGCGTCTTTTGCTGGTACCTGATGATGAAAAATTCTGCTAGGATCATAACTCAAAGTATCCAACATCCGGTTCGCTTTAAGGAAGTCGTTAGGGAGCATGGTAGTTTAAACTTGTTAGCAGAAGGACTTAGTTATGCTGAGAGTGAGAGAGATTCCCCGTTGTGGACGCTGGTACAGTACCAGCCACAAGGTCAGAGTTGGGGCCATTGACTCAACGCGCTCCTCATTAGGGAAAGCAGGAAGGCCACCACGGAGACAAAATTCTGCCCGGCGCGGCGCGGCGCGGCGGTCCCAGATTTATGCGTCCTGGGAGCACCAACTTCCTTTTTTGATTTACGTCGCCTTAGGAGACTTGATGCATAGCTGCGCGCTCCATATGAATGAGCTGCTGGCCAGGCGGGGAATTCTTTTTACTACATTACGGTGAAGAGCAGTGGGGCCGTCGCGGCGCGGGCCTGTTTGCATCCGCGACAGCAGCTGCTGTTAGAAAACCACGAATGAAATCTACGGCCCGGAGGAAAAAGGAACAAATAAAGAAATATGAATGAGAGTCTCTTGTAACTGCGTACAAGGACCAGCCACCGTAACAACATGACAGTCATAATTAATTAAGGTAATCCCAAAAGGGAAACAAAACAACATAGTTTTTTTTCCGTTATCTCATTGTAATAGCCTGCGTTAGTCAGTCGTCTGCTAAAATTTCTTACTCCTTCAATCATTGTTGGCACTAATAGCTTCTATTCACTTTATTTTACAAAAGACCGTACTGAAAAATTTAATTTATTTATCTGTAAGTTGTAAACCAGATACTGTGGGTGGCTAAAAGAATTGCTGGAGAGTCATTTTAATTTGTTGTTGTTGTAATATAACTCGGAAAGTCAGTATATGGATTAAACTGCATCACTGTTCTCGTACGAGATTTTACTACGAAAATATAATCGACATTATCACACAGCATTTATTTTTATAAAATAAGTTGAAGTTTAAAATAGATTATTGAATAATCTGCCTAGGCTATGGAATTCCAAGTTAATTTTTTGTATCTCCTTATTATCATCAAAGCAGATCTATAAAAGATGAAAAAAACTATCTTCATTTTATGATCATTCCGCTTCTAATTTCAACATATTTGTCGTAAAGGGTTATCCACTAAGTGCATATGATGCTCTGACACCATACGGCTCCATAGTTTTTATATTACAATTTGATGATTTCGTGTTCGAAATTTCGTAGTAACGAAAATAACTACTTTTAAATTATCTAATATACAGTGTAGTGATAATACTTGACTACTATCAAAAAAATTCGTCAAGAAGCGTATTGAAAACTAAATAAGAACTCACATTTGTTTTAACATTAACCAAAATAAACAGTCTCATTATAACTAAATACGCAACTCACTAAAAACATTCCAAAGCACCATGGATTGAATTTTTGAATTCATGTTCAACGCTACAACACTCGATTAGGAACACGAAAATATAACATTCACTTTTCGTTTTTTTGCGTGTTATGCTTAGGTATGTTTAGCGGTCAGTGTAATACATCTTCCTCATAAATTAAATCATAACAGTAATATCTGCGTAGGGAAGTTTCATAAAAAATTATTTTTGCAGTATGTTTTCGGCGTATTTGTTTCGCGCTCGACTAAATTCATATCGTCCTTTAAAATTTCATCATAAATCATTCATAGGTGGCTGAATAACAAAACTATTTGGGTTATATATGAAAACGTTGCCAAAACAGTACCCTTTAAAAGTGTTTTTAAGTGTCATCACCATTAATTTTCTCAGAGTTTTCAGTCTTTTTGTTAAAAAACTAGCTGGTCCCCATGACTTCACTAGTGATTGTTGACAGCCATCGATATGTAACCATCATAGTGCACGATGTGAGACTCGAGGCTAATACCATGCACAAATATTAGTGATCTGCGCTATGTAGTTGCGGCCTCAAAGCGAAATATACGGGTACACATTTCAAGCACAATATCTCCTACACCTCAATAGCTACCGACATGACACCAACATGGCGCATGATAGGAGACTTGAGATTAATACCACACACAATCATCAATGGACTGCGCTAGGTTGTTCTGGCTGCAATGTGAAATATAGGGACACACACGACTTTGATAGAAATAGGAAAATGCCTTACGTTGACCAATTTCAACCACCATATCTCCAACACCCCCATTGCTAACGACATGTAACCACCATAGTAGTGCACAATGGGAGACTCGATGCTTATACCACACACAAACACCAATGGTCTATCCTATGTAGTTGTGGCAGGAAAGAGAAGTATAGGGACACATAAGTCTATGGACAAAATAGGAAGAAGCCCTACATCGACCACCTTTAACCGCCATATCTCCTCTCTCTCCCCCCCCCCCCCAGCTAACGACATTCGGCCAACGTTGTGCACGATAGGAAACAACAGTGAACTGTGCTAGGTAGTGGCGACTGAAAAGTGAAATATAGGGAAACACACGTCTATTTAATGAGAGATTATTTACACCTTTTAACGATATTGGAGACTCATTTCTCCATAAATGCAAAACCGAATGTGAATGCCATAAAATAACGTATTCTGAATTTTTTGCATACTTATCCATCAATACTGCTGTAGTTGGTGTAGGTGAGAGAAAAAGCATATATCTCACTTTCTTGACGTGGCTGGTACTATAATATTTTTTTAGTGTTGGTCTAGGGTTTCTTTACTGGCAATTAAAAGAGATTTCTCAGTGAAATTTCGTCACAATCAGTATAAAGGTGAATTTACAAGGTTATGGCAGCCGGCGAACATACCAACCGCCAAGATGAAATTACGAGGTTCCAATGTTCTCCATTGTCTGCTATGGATCCCTACGAAGAGCTGATTCTAAAGTATTTTGAAAGTGGTTACAGCTGAATTTATGTTCTTATTTATTAACCTTCCTGATCGGCGCCTCTATAGATTGCAGCAAACCCTTACACCCCCATGAGTCAGATTACAGTCTTATTGCAGATTTAGTATCCATGCAACGGTAAGTCGATGTATATCTATGTGTCTAATGTGTATGATTTTAAGAATTTAACGGGATAGCGTAATGCTTAGTTCAAGATATCTTCGAGACTTTCTGTGTGGCGTGAGCAACTAATTGGACAGTTGGGGCTTATCCCGGTCTCCAACGAATTTTTGTGAATGAGATACCTTTCTCCGGCCCAACGAAAGGGGTTATTAGCCAACGACTTTCCCCACGCCTTCCCTTTTGTCTTCCAGGTGGATAACCGACGTGCGATCTTGGTGAATCGTGAGATGACACAAACATTGAGAATCACGCGCGACAAAACCCGACTGGCTATTATTTGGGAGGACTCTCCATAAAAAATGATTTTTGAAGTGACTCTGGGTTTACATATAGTGGCTTACGTTGACTTGTGTTCGCTTGTTCTGACATACTTGAGCTTTGGTATTTGAGCAGCTAGTTATGGTTGGTATAACGAGACTGATTCCAGTGACAGGAATTCTACGATCGTAAGATTATGGAAGTGCAGTCGATAACTACGAGAATAGATGTTGTATGAAGTTCAGGCAAAAATAGATCAAGCATCGCAAGCGAACCACACAACTCATCAGGACACCTTTACCAGTGTTGTGCTTATCACACACAGAACATATTTACACGTTTCGGAGACAGATGATAACACAACATTCCTCCGGGTCTGAAAATCTGTTTCTACCACGGGTAGGACACAACTCCTTCCAAGCTCATAATTACACCTCTCGTGCCTCATGGTCAGCCAGGACCATATATATATATATATGCTTTTAATAGTTGTAAAAGTTTTTTAAGGCCCTTCGAAAATCCGATAGAGATTAGGGATCCTAAAGATGGCTTTAAACCTACAGAGAAACGCAGTATTTTCCAGAATAATTACTAAATTTAGTTACAGAGAACAGAGCATTCATGCTAGTATAGTTGAAGCCATGCAATTAATTTATCCCTTATCTTTTGAGAGAATACTTTAATCTTTGAATGGAAGCGCAGCGTTTGAAAAATATATGTTATGTTGTTTAATAACATTACTACATTATTTCTTCGATAATTTTTAATTTTCATATTAAATTTTGATATATTTGCTGATATTGTGAGATACTTCATTTAAATGATCTTATATTCCTTTAAGTTCGCAAAGCAACCAAGGTGTTGCTGAATACTCCTTTCTTGGCCAAGTCAATATCTGTTTGAAATTCTCTTTTTTCTGCTTTTTATTCACCTCATTTTGAAACACAAACTAAGAACTACAACTCTGGCTCCGGTCAAATGGATGTGAGAACAGTTGCCCATATATCCTATGAGAATGATTACATGCAGGACTGCCAGGTGAATTCAGTTCACTCTGAAAATACATGGCTAAATATCTAGTCACTTTGACTGTTGAAAACACTGTAATTGGAGACTATTCTGACAGAAGATTGGAATGGATTTCCGTTGCATTTTATAGTTAGCACCATAATCGGTATGATAGTAAAAGAGCCAGTTGGTTGCTTATACGGGTATTGCAGATGAGTGTGTTATTATTGAACCGGTTGGATGAAAACCGACTTTGAAGAGTTGAATTTGCAAGACACAGCGAGTTATGCTTTAAATTGAGCAAAGAACTCTAGTCCCGATTTCCTCAAGTGAATTTGCTTCTTACAAAAAAATGTGTGGCAGGTAATACAAACATAATAAAAATACTGACCTATAATGCAATTTAACAGCAAATATTTTGAAAACAAAGATCCAGATCGATAACTTGAAGGCATTAATGTTTTACTGTCAAGCTGACGATACTGACCTATAATGCTTATATTCCTTATGAAAGCGTTACAGAACTGATTAGTAAACTAGGCTGGGAGTCTCTGGTAGATAGACGACACACGTTTCGTATAAACTTATTGGTAAACATGCGTACTCCCACTTTCACTTACGAGTGTAGTGAAATACTTCGTCCACCAATCTATTTGGGTCGGAATGACAGGAAAGATAAAATTAGAGAAATAAGGTGCCGCACTGATTCTTATATGAATTATTTTTTTCCTCGTACCATTAGGGATTGGAATGCACAACAAAGAGATTAGGTTTGGTGCTGAGCACCCTCTGCCACCCACAGTCTTGTGATTTGCAGAGTATACATGTAGATGTGGATGTAGATGTAATGCAATTTAACAGCAAACATTTTGAAAACAAAGATCCAGATCGATAACTTGAAGGCATTAATGTTTTGCTATCAGGCTGACAAAACAACTCTTAATAAGAAATCTGAAAAAAGTAGCCTGATGTGAATGTTTGCCATAACATGACGTAAACAGAGCAACATTCTAGGAAAAACCAGTTCGTGACTTACTCAACAAGAAAATCTTAATACACCTGCGTTGCATTGAAACAAGTTTAGCATACATATCTCAAACTATTTTACCTTCTATGTGAAGAGCCTTCACTCGCGCTATACAACCTTCTCCAAACGGTGCGACACACAAACTGCCTCGCTTTTTTTTTTTTTTTTTTTTTTTTTTTTTTTTTTTAACAGTTTAACGTCCCTTTTTAACAACGTGGTCTTTAGAGACGGGAAAGGATGGGGGCAAGGAATGGGAAGGAATTCGGCCATGGCCTTTTGAAGGAAGCATCCCGGCATTCACCTGGAGTGATTTGGGGAAACCATGGAAAACCCAAATCTGGATGCCCGGACGGGGATTCGAACCGCCGTCCTCCCGAATGCGAGGCCAGAACGCTATCCGTTACACCACCACGCTCGGTAAACTGCCTCGCGCCCCGCCATGCTACAATGCAGGCGACCATCGCTGACTGCCGAGCTTTCCTGGGCAGCGTCAAATATTGTTATTTAAATGTAGGACGGCCATATGAAACCTCCTTGATTTAAAAGAAAAGAAGAAAGGTTACTTCACAAGAGAGAGCCATGGTGTGGTATACTGGACCATCATTACCAATTGCTGTCCAAAGGAATTTCCGACGTGATGTGCAGACAATTAAGGCTTGGAATATATATATATATATATAAATTGATGTAATCGGTTTCATCTTCATCACTACAGACATGCTTTAGCGCACATGAACAGAAATTGAACATCGCTTAGACAATCTGAGGGCTACGAAAGAATCAAACTTAGAAGTGCACTGATTTTTTGTATAAAATTTTTTGAGTCGCTTTACATGATGGTGCAAACCGCAAGATTCTATGTTTTATAGGTTTTTTTATACAGTAGTTTGAAATATCGGAGGTTTCATGCGGACGCAATGTATAATAACACTATGCTATCCCGTTTACTAAACAAACTATAGTCTATGTAAACCCTACAATATTACAAATCAAGTTACAAACATTAACATAATTATTCAGGAAACTCATAATTAATTAATGCAACGTAATTCAATTACTTGTATTTGTTGTAATTATTCTTCAGCGATATGTTAATTACTATGCCATCATATATGATAAAGTACATTGTTTCAGGGAGAAAACTTTCAGATTTTAATTTACCTAGATTGATTGCGATATACCACTGCTTCGATATTTTCATTGCGAAATGAAAAATCAGAAAGAGAGCCAGATCCAATCTTTTAATGGATCGCTATGCTCAGATTTTAAACAAGTTAACTTCACAGCGTGAGTAAATACAAGCAAATGCTTTCGCGAGGAGTCAATCACGCACAGCTCCCGACCAGGATCACGTCAGGCAAAAGCCGGAATTATATAAGTAAATCACCGGACAATCCCTGACGCTACAAATTCAGAGAAAGAGTCTTTCTCCCAGATAAAGTGCACAGTAACGCAATAGTAAATGCGTGTGATTCAGCTTTCAACAGCGCATTGTACTACTTGCGTATGTTAGTTTCACACAATACAGGCGTACGATTAGAACACATTGTTTCTGCATGGAAACTACTCTTTAGTTAGAAGGTTAAACTTTTTAACGTGATAATTAAAACGTTGTACATCCATTAAAATCTACTTTTTCAATAATTTTTCAGTGTTATAAAAATAAAGTTAAACTAAAAAGAAATGTTCACACTGTGTGTTGTTATCTCTCGTTAGTTGCCTGTAAATCACAGTTCGTTGCCTCACAAAATAAATGTCTGATGAAGAACTGGTACTTTTAAGAACTAATCCTTAAATGTAATAGTTACTAGAAATTCACTCAGATTACCACGAAAAAAAGTATCGATACGCTAATTTTGAGCAAAATATGCCCTCTGCAGTAATTAATAATCATTCGTGTATCCATATCATTTGCTGCTTTCATTATTTTACCTCTCTAGTATTAATTTTTTCTTTAACCATATACATTTACTAGCCGATACCCGCGAATTAGTACGCGTGGACTTAGAATTTCATTGCCAGAATTGAATATAGAAAGCTGTTAGTAAGTATGCACCGAGTCTGCATAATATGACAGGAAAGCCATCACTATATCATTCTATCGTCGAGCCTGTCTCATAAATAGAATCAGTTTCAAACATAAAGACAAACGAGGGTGTGGGGATGTGGAAAAACGGAGGGAGGGGGGGTTAGCTAAGGACAGCTTTATTTCAGATTGGTCTTTTCGTCTTCAACATGAACATCCGATTCTTGGATTTTCTAATAACTTTAGCTTCTCGTGCTCTGCTAGAGCAACCACTTAGGCCATGTTTACGCCCGCAAGGCATGCCTAAAAAGAAGACAAAATAAACAGGTGCCAGAAACATTTAAGCAGACACAAAGTAATGGTACAGTGCAGAGCAAATCGTCATCTATACTAAAATACGTTTTGTATCTAAACGAAATTTACTAACGAATCATACACTAACAGACTGCGCGAGAAGCACAGTTTGAGAAACCGACGTAGCATTACAGATTAACACACCCTTCCGTTCGTCTGTCACCATTCGATAAGTTCTCTAAACATAGTGACTAAAACTTTTATTTATGTCGTGTGACCTTCCTACAGATATGAAGTATTTCCTTGTGAAATTCCATCAAATCGATATAGCCATTTAGACGACAAACCTAACAAAAAGACAAAGACTTACTTTCGCATATATAATATTATTAGTGCCGATCACACACGCACATACTCTCTCTCTCTCTCTCTCTCTCTCTCTCTCTCTCTCTCTCTCTCTGACTGCAAGAGAAACAACTGTTGAGTGATAACTATAGCGTAAAAAGGTGTACACCTACAGCATTGTTAGACCGCGTACGATTTGCCAAGCATTTCACCCATAAATTTGTGATATCTACAGTTTAATATAGAATCTGAACTGACCGTCCAGGCATGGCTCATACGACCAAAAACAATTCTTAAAACTATTCGTCTCCATCGGGATCTGAACCGGGAGCTACGGTCCAAACATTGGTAAGCCAGCGCGTTAACCACTGAGCTACCAGGCAGCTATACTGTACGGTACTACAGAGTTTTACACATCCTTAGCGTCGGTCTATGTTTGTTTTACTAATTTTTCGAAAATAAATGACAATATGTACTATTTATACAGAAAAAGTATCCTATGTTCATCCTAATGCCAAATCGCATCTCCTTGTCAAATTTCTACACGATCATAGACGTTTAGTCTAAGAAACGTAACCAACAGACAGAAAGAGATACAGAGTTACTTTCGCATTTATAATATTACTTAAGATTATATAATTAGTACAGTTAATTACTCCTTTATAAATAACAGAATATTATTATTTCTGCTACCATAAAAGCGCTTATTTTATTCTGACCTGATATCTTACAGAATTCTCTGTAGTCCACTTAACAAAGCTGTGCTGTTCGTTCAAATTAACTGAAGAAAGAAGTTTCTGAGGAAGAAATCCTCGCCAACTGTTAGCTGCTTGGTAACTCCCCCACCCCCTTTCCCCAATTGCAGCTACTGTTTCTTTCACCCCTTATACTCCGCAGCATCTACCACTCTCCAACTCCTGATTATTTCCCACTCAACCCCTCTTTCGCATGCCACTTTTGCCGTCTGGCTTTTCAGCTATATTTCCAGCCAGCGAAAAAAGTTTCTTCCCTCTACATGAGCACCCCCATTTATATTTCCTTCCTGGCAACTCTCTAAAACAGCCGACACTTCCGGTCTTTCAGAGAATTAATTTTTATTGGGCTTCAGGCAGTTGTTGGACCTTCTGGGTTTTATGAATTCCTGGGAAGGAAGGAAACATGTTTCCCGGAAGGAAAATTACTAACCCGCTTGCAGTAAAAGTCAGTTTCTGGACTATCGAATATTTTATCTAGAATACAGATAATTTTCAGAAATTTGAATATGATTATATTTCTGTTAAAGTCGTTTTTTCGTTTACCTCTCTAAAAGCTAATAAGTTTTTGGATTAAATACCCTCGTTTGAAACAAACGCACATGTACATACCATTTATAATTTCAGGTACATTATATCACACTGCGATTTGTTCGAGCAATCGTCCCATCACAATTAAATTAAATCAAAAAAAGAATCTCTCTTCAGCAAAATTACCAAGGAACACATATCCTGGTACAGTGAATTGAATATACCAAACACAGCCGTCGAGAGATACGCTAACGGTACCACAGAACGCAGTTGCCTGAGCACATTTCATTATGGTAATTAAACAATATAAGACAAGTGTGGAAATGAAAAAAGACAATTATTGCATTAGGTTGTGGAAAGATTGGAATAAATTACTAAAAACAATGATGAAAATTTTTCCAAAATCACTAAAAATTTAAAGTTGGAATCAGCATGGGGCAGAAGTAGGTAGGAAAAGGAAATGGTAATAAATGGGTGTGCAGGGAAATTGACACAGGAGCAAGCGCTCTATCGCAATCAAAATAAATTAAATTAAATAAGCCTCAAGAATTCCTGCTCAATTCATGAAGTAAATGTCTGAAGATACGACTATCCGAAACAAATAATGAACAGCACTCCACAAAACGTAAGCTCAGCATTTATTATCAATTTCATTTAATCAAACACTCATTACAAAACCGGAAATTGCGATTTCAGAAACCGGTTGAGACAGTTTCAAGCTGTAGTGCATTCCGCCATTGTATTAGTTGTACCTATAGTTTAATATGGAATCACAAACACGGAGTAGTCTCTAGTAGGGATATAAACTGGAAGCCATTTCCTGCTATATGCAGTATAATGTTAATACCGTACTCCGAAAGAGCACTCCTGCACATATCCTCGACAAAGTTTTACAAGGTGGCTATTCATTTTTGCTGTTCTAGAATTACAGTTTTGTCAATATAGGACCACCTATTAACCTTTCTACTACATTACTCACAAAGCTAACAAGCATGAAAGCTGCTTGTGTGTTAATTTCTCTCTTAAATTTTGCTTCTGCCATTACGTCTCGTCAACGTCGTGGACATTAGAGGCAGGAAAGGACTAGGTTCAAGGAACGGGAAGGAATTCCGTCATGGTTGTTTGAAAGAACTGTCCCGGCATTATCCTGAAGGGATCTGGGGAAACAATGTAACGCTCTTTTAATAATTCTCTGCAAATTACTCTCTACATCTCTACTACACGGTACTTAATACGAACTATAGGATGACGTCTGACATTTCATGGAGTAAATATAAAGTTAACTAAAAACAAAAGCACAAACTTCAGTGAATCACATAACGCGACGAAAAATTTTCCATTTAATCACTGTGTTTGTAACATCAGTTCCTACTGTATTTGATTCTCCTTAAAGCAGCCATACTCAAAGTGTGCTTTGCGGAGGCCTGGAGCTCCACGAAAATAATGTCAACCAAAAGAACGAACTATTCATGCCACTACTTCAGATTGTCACATAACAACAATTCCATAAATTTACGGTGGAATCAATACAGTATTATGTAAAGTACCTACCTACTTCCTATTTTTCTATGTTTTTAGTTAAATTTTGGAGAATAACATAAAACATTGTTTTTAATTATTTTAGGGCTAATTTTCAAGAAAGGTTACGTTACCAAAAAAAGTTAGATGACCTCTGTCCTAGTGTACATGTACTGAATTTTTCATTCCTCATAGTTTTGCACAACATGATGGGCAAAATAGGGCGTACGAAAAGCTATTAAAAAAACTAATATATTAGCCTGGCAAGAATGGGTGACCCCTACTTTGGTGGAGACGCCCCAACTGAAGTTGAGAAAAGCTAAAAATTAATCGGTGCAGTCTAGACATATTATGAGCCTCTTTATAAGGTCTGATAATACAACTCTTTTTATGTGTAGACCCATTGAAACCTGACGGAATATTATGCTAACGACATCAAGAAGTACTTGATTAACCCACCCGGTACATCTCAGAAGCATTATGAATTTGACGAATAAAACTAATGTGAACATTCATCTGAGAGAGCAGCGGACCGCTCTTCCCGTCAGACAGGTTCTCAGAGATGCGACTCTGCTCTCGCTGTGTGACAGTCGATCCGACGTGTGATCTCGAGAGGGATCCTAATGGAGGTCTAAATCGACTTGAAAATCCCCGGGGGCAGCACGGAACGGAGTGTGTATGGGAGCCCTGCGAGGAGCGCTCGCCCATGAGATGGGCTCACTCAATCGCGCTCGCGCGGGATTAGGTTGCCATGGCAACGGCAGCTCGCGGCCACAGACAGCGGGTAGCTTACTCGGAGGAAATCAAGAGCATTCCCCCGCAGATATCTGTAAACGATACAGTGAGCTATCTAACTGTAAAGCCCTAAAAGTGGGAAACAACCGTATCAAATTTCGAATTTGAATCTGTACTAAACTTCTATATTTTACAGAGGGCCTGAATACGACAGGTTGTCGGGATTTCCTAAAAGACTTAAACTGATCATCAACTCTTGTTTATATGATTTTAATGGGGATGCTTCGTGCTACTATTTTATACAGGACTGCCTGGCAACGAAATCCTGTTAATTTAACTAGCTACGAGAGATGCGGAATACTTGGCAAATTCAAACTGTCATTAACGTCTCAGACCTACCATTCAGATCTCATGGACTATAATATTATGTTTCTATCAGTACTTATGCAGAGTGGTTACTCTATTTTCTAATGCTGTGATTAATTTTCCGGAACCTTACAATTATGTTTATTTTCCAACTTAAATCAAATTTCTCTTACAAGCCATGGGAGGTGAACAAGTAAAAAAACTGGTGCATTCATCAGTGTGTACACGCCCGACAAGTGAAACTTCTTCGTCTTTTTCTGTGTATTTTTTGATGGGTATTTCGCACTCGAGTGGACGAACGATACCATATTGCATTTGTACAGTAAATAGGAACCTCAAAATTATTCTCGTAATCTAACGAAAATGATTAAAAAGCACACTTTGCTAGATAACAAAGTATTTCATAGCCGTAGTCTGTATTTTGTATTTAGTGTTATTATATCGGAGAACATCGACAAAATTACCGGGCGTGGTGGGAGAGCATCCGGCAGGAGGCGGGTTCGAATCCTCGTCAGGGCATCCAGATGTGAGTTTTCCATGGTTTCTCCAGATCACTCCAGGCAAATGCTGGGAAGCTATCTTTAAAATTCCGTGGCCGAATTGCTTCCGGTTGCTTGCCTCCATCCTTTCCCGCCTCTAATAACCTCGACGTCGACGAGGCGTAAAGCCATAAGCAAAAAATTATCTGATAATCCTCCTTATAATTAATTTTCGTTAGTAACTAGCTTCTATTACCAACAGAAATGATGAGCTGAAGGGACATTTTTGACTCAAACTAAAAAAAAATACTAGTGGAGGTATCACTATGCAAAAATTTCATTGTATTTAGCTTCTAATCCCGTCAGAAATGACTGGTTGAACGTAACTTAAATAATTTTTATAAGCTTAAACGACTCATTCCCATTGGTGTAAATGCAAATATTAATATTTCTGCATGAAATTGGATGCTTTCATCGCACTGCTTTTAATACAATCATTACATCGCGATGTGAATGTATTTCCAAAATTTCTTTCCTTACTACAACAGCGATAACAGCATATAATAAAACCATCTATATACAGCAAATGTAAATAACTCCTTCACTTGGCACTAAGATAAATGTTACTATTCCTGCATGAAAACAAAGCTTTTACCGCACGTCCATTAATACATGCACTGTACCCGATATAAATGTAATTGCAAATTTCTTTTGTTACTACGGCAGCTCAGAGCATATAATGAAACGATCTACGTCGAACAAATTCAATTAAACAACATCACAAGCGTATTAATACAGTCATTGTGTCACGATATGATGATTCAATATTTATTTTGTTACTGGAACAGCGATCAGAGAATATAATGAAACCATCTACATCGAACGAATATAAGTTAAAAAACATTAATAAAAGTAGCAATTAAATATATTGATGCATGTATCGGTATGTAAAAATTTTGTTAGTAGCTAGCTTTTAAACCACCAAAAATATACAGTTTTAAGGCATATCTCCAGCTCATAACGTAAATAATTTTAAAAAAGTAATTCAGAATGCTGTAACGACTAGTGCTAATATTTCTGCATGAAAATTAAAGCTTTTATCGCACGCACATTAATATATTCAATGTATCATGATATAAATATGATTTAAAATTTATTTTCCTACCAACGTCATATAAGGAAACCATCTACATCGGCAAAATATAATTAAACAAAAAGCAACCAACAAATAAAGCAAAAAGCCTACTAAAATAAACTGGTGCATGTACAACAGCTTAATAATTGCGACTCCTCCGCATGTAAACATACAGTCTGAAGCTGTCACGTGATTTTCAGTGAAAAATATGTACATGCATATAAGGCGAAACGCGAAGGAATTCAACACTATGTAGCGTGTACTCACTGTTTTAGATGAGCTTAAAAACAGTTGCTTGCATTAACAGAATATCAAGTACGCATGCGCAGAGCGTTAAGTGTGAGTGTACATAACGTTGCGGAACATGCGCATTTGACAAGTAACGTGTAGCCTGTAACGCTAACAAAATTCTTCCCTAACGCGGCCGGTGAAGTTCCATTTCAAAAATACTTACTCTCTTCGAATGGCATTAAACTCGTGGGTCCAGTGGAAGATGATGAAACAAATTTTCCTCTTACTAAAAACAGGTCACCACCAAATATACCGATCAGATGGATATGCAACACGTGTTATGGACTATAGACTTCGTACATTTTTTTTTTACGAGCTAAATGTTAAAAATTGTACTGACACTTAGTCAAAATTGATAGCCGATATTTGACATTGCACCTCTGATGTATCCATATGGCGGTTCTCTGCATAGCAGACTACTTAATCTACTACTGTTGCGTACTACGAAATCATCAAATCCTTTGAACCAACAACAAATGTTTAATATTTACATGTTTTTATATTCCGAGATCTAATCTTAACTTATCGACGGCAGGCAGAGTTTTGTGGTCTCTCTCTCTATTTTATCCTGTGATCATATACCTACTACCTTCTAATGATGAGGGACTTCATTTGTTTCGGGAAGAATTCGTGTAACTTAAAATGAATCTCTTTACTTTTTAAAAAAAAATCATAGTCATAGTAAAGTAAGAACTTATTTCATGCGGAAAGCCGTTTTCTGTATTATTGGTGTCCAGATTAATTTATTTTTAACTTACAACCCACAGTTACCTAAAAAATCCATTATTTCTAGTTTCTTTCGTCATATCCTTGCCCGTCTCTTAATGATTGTTAGGAAAATACGTATTCAACGAAAACGTAAACTAAACTAATCAAACGCTGTTAAATTCAAACCAAACTCACACCAAATAACATAAAACACATAAATTCCATTAACGCAAAAAAACTGAACTAAACATTCAAATACCGCCAACACACAGAATAGTAAGTTAATATCACTTTACATCTCTTTCCTCTGCCACACAAATACATTCAATCGAACAAAGCAAAACATGCACAAAAAATTCATTTCAAATTACCCGTCCACAACACACTCGGCAGAGAATCAACGATCTGCACAGCTCGACAACAACAGCAGGCATAAGTAAACAGTTTTCTGAACATGGCGAAATTCGAAGCTAAACAGTGCACCAAAATTGACAAAATCGGAGAAATACGCAGGTCACCAACCACCTCACCTCATGATGGAAATTTAAATATTAGTTGCATTACGACGCTAGTATATGAAAGTAATTATATTATATTTAAACAAAACCTTTCTGTACGAAATATATATATCTCAAAAATATTATACGGTAAACACTGAAGATACCAGAAAGTCGAAACAGGTCTGAGGATAAATAAAATAAAATAGAAGTTGCATTGTATTTTTTTAAAATAATTTACTATCGGTTTAATATGTTATTTTTCTATCTTTAGAAATGTTTCATAACAAATTAATTTTCCATCCGAAACACTTTTTATGCACTGTACTTATTTGGTAAGATATCCAACATTTCTTATAAATTACAGTAATGTGTTACAAATAGAAATAAAAGTAGTTACTGGTATGCCCACACCGTAGAATATCAAGAATACGAATCAACAAAACATTTTTAATTGTGGAGCCTAAACCCTGCATTGATGCTGAGCTTTCACTCATGTGAAGTCAGGAATTATTAACAACCTTAACACACTTTACAAATATATTCACGAAGACTGAGTAAGATAATTCCCACTGAAATGAGACGTTTCTTGGCACAGAAAAGAAATAACTCCGAGAAGAACACTTGTACAGTAACCTAGTGGGTGTTGGTCCGTCAGTTGGAGTGTAGGTACTAATGGTTTTAATTTGTTCGTTTTGTTGCTCTCAAAATTACGTGAACATTACAATAGAACTTGTACTGTGACTTAACAGTAAAATAACATTAAGATATCTGTGAGAATAATGTACGAGATTATTTATTCCTGAGTCTGAAATTAACTATTAGTACCTGGCTGACCGCTCTTCGCTCGGCATCTTTCGATTTCTGTTCAATGTACAAGATTTCGAGTAAAGTTTGATTAAAGTGAAGGCTTCCTAGGCGTTTTGAGGTGCACAGTTAACCAAAGAGAAGCTTAACTAACATCAGTAGGCTTACTGGTACCTTAACCTTCTACGTAATGAGGTTAGAGCCGTTTACGAGAAACCAAATACAAAAATTGCTCCTTTTTAAAAAGAAAATCGTGTTAAAAACTTGAAAAGCAAAACGTTATCTACATATGAAATTTCATCCAAATCGCTAGATCCATTTGCGAGACCGCCTCATAAATTGCTTTCGAAGAAAAATGCTATTATTATGTTAAAAAGAAATCTTAAAGCCACTCAGGGATTAATTAATGGTGCGAGATTTGTGGTAAATCAGGGGATTCTACGATAACCCTTGATGATGGTGTCTTATGTAACTCGACGATAAAAACTGAAAGTAAAACAAGTTCTCGAGATATCGTATCTCAAAAATGACGTGGTTGGTTGAAATGCGACCTGGACCAGAAGATAAGTTTCGCCATAGCCAAGTTTGATGATGAATTCGTATGAAACTCGTCGAGACAAATCTTAAAAGTCAAAACGTTATCTAAATATCAAATTTCATCCAAATCGTCATAGCCGTTTCAGAGATCCGAAATATATATATATATATATATATATATATATATATATATATAAGATACGATAACAGGTATAAAACATTTCGGGACTACATTGCAGGTATAAAACAGTGTACACGCTTTGTTCTCGAAATATCTCTGCAAGAATCTCGCTTTTCCAACTACAGACGTAGTATGTGGAACTGAAGAGGCAATAACATATTAATATGATGGCAGCAGGTAGATCACGTTTTAGGCTCTTTAAACTCACCGAAACATAAAACTCACCAATGGGAACTGTTTGATTGTATCTGCAACCTAATACAGAATACGTAAAGCTTTAATCACGATAGGTATCCTGCAGGCGTGGTCTGGCCATTAAGACTTCTTTCCGACGTATCACGAGCCAGTCGTATCTCGCCGCACGTGTTGGCAAACGAAGAGCGAGCGCTCTCACCAGTCCGGTTGGCCGCGCATGCTTCGCTTGGACGAGCTATCCTAATAAGCCAAATGTGATTAAATAAACAGTGATTAAAGCCGCAGGTGCGTGCCGAGAACTCTCTCTCGGTATCGGGCTAATGGCATTGCATCGTTCGGATGTGTGTTCACGTATAAAAGAAATGAGGAGATGCTGTAAACTAATGGAAATGTCATTTAGAATGAGATGCAATCATTTCTCGCTATTAGCGTTCTGAATGAACGAAAGTCGGCTTAATGAAAACGCTAATAGGAAGGCAAAAGAAGAAACTAAAGCTTTGATCTCGTTATTGAATAGCCCCCGGCTGGAATAACGACGTATCATAAATCTTCAGAAGTAGAGATGAAAATTCGCTACGGATTTCGTCGCAATTTTTCAAGTTATTATTCGAGACAGAAGAAGATGGAACATTAATTAAGCCACAGGACTGAGTCTCACTAGCAGTATAGCGGCTACCTGTTTGAAACTTTACTTACAAAACTAGCAATTAGCATCTTCAGTGTTTTACATAATTCAGTTTATAAATGAATTTATATTTAGGAGCAATTACTTGTTTTTAAATACATATAAAGTAACCTATTTCGTATTATAGGATCTAGTTTACTGGCGGTCTAGTTAATACAGGATTGACTGATTATAGTTATAATAAAGTCACTAAACACAATATAACAGTCTGTTAAAAATAAAAATAGTATTAGATGTAATATGATAATTCTTTTAATTGGGAAATAAAATTAGCCTACAAGTGACGACAGAAGGAATAATTTTGTCAAAAGTAGGATAGCAGCAGTAGAAAGAACCTGCCTGAAAAAGAGAAACCTTTTTGTTTCAAATATTAACGGATGACTCAGAGAGAAGTATCAAAAGCTGTATATATGGAACACCACGTTTGGTGGAAATGACTCTTCAATATTAGGAAATCTAAGAAGAAGAAAATTAAAACCATTTAAAATGAGGTATTGTTGAAGAATTAAGTAGACTTTTAAGGTTGAAAAAAACGTTGCTTGTAAGTAAAGGGCGAGAACAAAATTTTCTACAAGAGGCTAACGCTAGATGGTGAGCCACATTATAAGGTAAAGATTGTTAGTGGAGGAAAAAGTCGAGGAAAAGACATATAAAGGAAAATGCAATACAATAAAAAAGTAGGTAACAGAGTACGTATAATGGAATAGGTTTGTTAATATCAGCTTAATACAGGCAGGATATATGAAACAAATAATTCAGGATATAGGTACTAATGGACTAGGAGCGATGGAAGATTTTGTTAAGTGAGCGGAGAAACCGACGACCAAAGGAAAAATAAAATACATTGATATCCATGTCATTAAGGCAGAAAATGTAGTTGCTAGTTTATCAAAGAAGATTTTCAGAAGTCAAAGATTTCCTTGTTGAAATAGAAATCATTATGCTTGGAAACTAAAAACCAGGCAATGAACCATCTTTTAAAGAGATTCGGCCACCACAACAGCTTCTCCGTGACCAATCATCTATGCTCAATCAACGCTATAGTACCTTTTGCTTTTTTATGTTTCTTTTCAATTAGGTGAAGTCTAAAAGGCGGGCTGCTGATGTAAGGTCACAAGAACCCTTTTTAGGTATCCTCATAATCCAAGTTTTTTCTTATTTAATTATTCATTTGTTTAAAAAAGAATAATAATAATCACAAAAAAACTGTGATTTTTGAAACGGGTGATGCGGATGTGGGCGAGGGGGTAGGTCCCATTCATATGCCGTGGATTATTTTCCAAAACTGAATGACAGCAAGGATTTGTCATACATAAGCAGAAAACGTAGATAATTGTTTCTCTTGTCTATCTGGCACTTAACATCATTCAACCATACTCGCATGCAACTTTGAGAAACTAAAAAGTTATGAGCATAGGATTAAACTTTGCTTGACCCCTGGTGCAATTATATGGACGGTATTTACTACCTGGGTGAATGCTGGATGAACTACCATTGTGAAATACACTCACGTATGTTTTGTTAGTTGCAGCAGGCTACAAGTTGATGCAACATTACTTACAGAAAATGCTACACATATTTTCAGAGCATTGGATTATAATTACCACGTATTTAATACAAAGGAGGTTAAGTTCCATGCGGAGCACTTAGTTTTAGAAGCGAGAAGTGCTTACTATCCAAACATTTGTTTGGATGACAAAAAACGACTAAAACCCGTAGGTCATTGTGTTCTATATGTGCGAGCACTAGTCTGGAAACCCGCACTCCCTATAGTTTTTCAGTGTTTATTGACTCGGCACTTAAAAAAATATCGGCTAAATAGTAAAAGCAGAATATAAATTGGTTTGAGATCGGTCACGTGGTTGCTTAACTGTGTGGTAGCGGCTTACGGTTATTCGTAACTGTAGTCAAGGTAAAAATGTTGAAAACGAAGACACAAGGAAAATTATAAATAGAAAATTCTTGTTTACACTTTAACAAGTGATCTATCGTGGTATAACTTATATAGTGTGGCAATCATGAGTTTACGGTAAGTTGGAGAAAAGGTAAATAATTCGACTCAGCGCGAAAAAACCATCAGTAGCCTCACAGTGTCAGTTAATATGTTTCATATTGTTTTTTAGAACAACTGCTAACATTTAAACTATTATAATTGTTGAATTCTACAATAGAACTATTTTATGTATATATATATATATATAGGATATAGGCATTTTACTTTATCAACCACACTACCAACTTACGTTTCTTCCAATTTGTAGATATCCTGCCATCTTCATTTAAATTCTTTTCGCTGTAAGAATAACACAAGACTAAGACAAAACTTAATTCAAATAATCCATATGCAATAATGCTCTAGCCTGGCATCGAATCGCCATCCGTCCATCCAGATTTGTGGTTCCATGGATTTTTCCAAATCACTACAGGTGAATCCCTGTGGTGGTTCATTCAAAAAGCCCTGGCCAAATTCCTTCCGGTTTCTTGTCCCCATGTAATGACCTCGAAGCAGACGAGGCATTAAAAAAAAAAAAGAAGGACTATGCCCCATGGCCGGAATCGAATCAGCGACTCGTCCAGTTTGCTATTTTATTCGCTACATTTCCTCATTTGATACGTAGATGTGTTCATTAAAAAAAGGGCTACTAAAATAGCGCTCTTTCTCTATTTTGCAGCGTGAACTAGTTCTAGGAGTCAAGTAAATGCTTTTGATGGCGGGGAAACTACGAATGATTGTTCCAATATAAAATGACAGGTATCCCAATTGCCACCACTCATTCAGCGTGGTATTTCCCAAACAGACATTCATATCCGGAAAACGAGACATACTTGTTCATGGAGAATCCGTAGTAATGAGCGAACTATCATACTTCATCTGAACAAAGCAAAGTTTTGCGGGGGAAAGTGATTTTAACCATCAATGAAAAGTGTGATTCAAATCAGGAATCTAGCCGAGGACTTCCCTATCCTTAGTTGGCAACGTACTTGTTTTACAGTAAATGTTAATTAAATAAGTTAAGGAGTACTGTAGGTCTGCAAGTGACTCTGAAAGAAGGTTGATTCTCGTTTGGAATTGACAGGCAGGAGCACAGACGCTTACGCAGCCGTCGTACAAGCAGCTCAATTGATGGACTTTTAATGATGTTCAGGTAGGTAGGTGAGCGCGTCAGGTGGAGGCGGCAGCGATACGATCGCGCCCTGCCTTGACGTCACGTATCTACTGTGCGCCTCATCTCGCCTGGACGCGCACCAGCTTCACGGACCAACGCTCACCAGTAACGATCGGCCTGAGATTCACTGCAAGGTCTGCTGGAGCAGGTGTCTCTAGAGGTTCAACACGTTCTGGTTATGGGCCCTACCGATTCACCGATTAAAAACGACTTTGTTCTTAAAATTGTTTTAAAAATTCCGTATTTTATGTGTTTTCAAAATTATACAATGCAGCTTTATAAATATCTCAGGGTCAAATTTGGCCAGGAGAAGAATTTTTTATATCTGACGGTTGTTGAGTTGTAACAAAATTTATTCCATTAACCACAACCAATTTATACTTCGTAGTGGATTTGAATAAAACCGTAAGTTCTTTTTAATTTTAATTTCTGTTAAAAATCATTGATACAGATAAAATTAATATACAGTAGATTCACGAAGAACGGTTGACGTCGAGAGCACTGGTTGGCATACAGGATTGTTTTATTTTCTTTCTCAAATGATTTGGAACCAACAGAATTTTTCGTTTTTATTTCTGTGATTCGCGTGTTTTTTTCGTGTATATCTTTTTTTAAGGTCTCCTTCAGCGGTGACAAGTATACTTTATAGACTCTTTCTATAGGCTTACAACTACTATCCCAACTTACTCTTTCCTGTTCAAAAACTAACGAATAAATGGATACTTAGATAATGCGACATACTCGATACGATGTAGTATAAAGGACGCCAGTTCAAATCTCTGGACTTGCGTAGCAGCCACATTGATTACTTCTGCTTAGATGATTGTCAACTAGAGCAATGGTGGAACGTCCATATATTACGCCTCAAGAATTTCACTGCACACACATTAACACTTATTCAGCAAAACATGGCTATCTACATTTAAAAAAAAAAATAAAAAAAATGTGACAACATTTTAAAATCACGTAGGACTACTACAACCAGTGATGTGGGCTGGAAAACTGTCATTGAGCTCCAGAAAATAGGCATCAGCCCGGGGCAAAGAAAGATATATTAAATATATACCTAGACTATATAGGGTGAGAATAAAAAAACTTCATATTTTAGAAAATTCCTTAAAACGGAACGATACAACTTAACGGCTTCGAACTTGATCGTGTTAAAAGAATACCTCTGAAAGTTACAGTGACTCGATGTGTGTTCCTCGTGTCACACGGCAGACGTCGAGACATTATTCACTCTTTCCAGATCTCAAGCTGTTCAATCACGATCCATATTTTGCTCAGATACAGTAGGGACCAGCAATTTTGATTTATCATATGTAGCCATTCTCTTAAAAAATTCAGTACCCGGTAACAGGTTAAAATATGTGCAAAATGCTCGTCAAACAGCAGTTACCAACACCGTTTTTGCTAACCAGAAACACAACAGATCTTCTGCTGTGGTGAAGTTGCCATCCTATAACTTTCTAGCAGTGGCAAGCAGCAGTCTGTAACAAAATAACAGGGCCCTTTATAAAATAAAGTTTGCTTTCTATAAAATTTTGAACGTTGTAATAAGAGGCTATGAAAAAGGGGGGGGGGATTTTTATAATTTTATTTAAAGAATTGATTTCAGTAGTTGGCAAGAATCTCAGCACTGCCAGATCACAAGGAAACTGACATTGATATTTATTTTGTTCATTTCGCTTTTACACCGCCAGGCATATTTAAATTTACTATTAACATAAAATCACTGGAATATAAAACACAAAGCCTAGACGTTACAATTGGCCGATTTATCAAAGCAAACAATTGATTGAATTTATGTTAATGTGATTCGGGAATTACCTAACGCAATTAAATATTAAAAGATGACAAATATGCACAATATGATGCGATAACAAATAGCAGCAATTAAAACATAAGTACATGTACATGAAAATGAATATCATGCGCCGTTAAATTAAAGAAAACATTATGGAACTTGTGATATGCAAGGCCTATACAACACATAACGTTCAACAAAAGTTGCCAGCTGGGCTCAGAATTGGATCTGCTTGATGAGCAGAGTTCTCCGTCTCAAGTCGCTTACGGGTCTGTTGTAGTCTCAAAGAGCCCAATGATTCAAGACCTGGCGAGTGCACAATACCATCTCGTAGACGTCGTCACTGGTGGACGTCGCACAGCCTATCTCTGTGCGATGTCATACAGCGACCAGACGAGCATCACGAGCTTGCGATCATAGGGAAATTCCTGTTTGATACCAACCCGGGTCGAACCGTCAAAGATCGCTACCAAGCCAGAAGTGTCCCTGCGCTCTTGGGAAAGATGGCTCCTTCCTCTCGGTGAAGAAACATGCCGGGGCAGAAAGAATAAGCCCTAATTTAAGTTATGAAAACCCTGAGGCCACGTTTCATTGGCGGGATAGGCTTTCTAGAAATCACATGATGTCTTAATACACTCAGATGCGCGATTGCCGTTATCCGCGTGTCTATCTTTGGTGGGGAGGGGAAGAGCTGGTATTCATATCTCCGCTACACAAGCCAAAGGACGAAGCCATGGCCCTGACCGGCGACAGTCTGGCTGTCCATTGTCCCTAGGCGTCACTGAGGCGGGATAACGGTACAACTTCCGCCCCTGGATCGAGGTCTGCAGCCCTCACTTTAAACAGAAATCTTACACACGCTGTTTTGCGTTGAGTCCTCTCACATAAATAACCTTGCATATTAATTTAACCATATGCAATTTGGGCTGCCCGAGATCAGTTTAATTGATCTAATCTAGGACCTGAATAAAATTAATATTAAAATAATCGGAAATATAAAAATTGTAGTGTGATGTAACAACGTCCCGCTACAACGTGTAAATTTTTTTGTGCCCACCATGTACGGTATAATTAAGTAGCAACTTCTGTCCTTCCGTTACTTCACGGTTGTTGAGATAGAAACAATCAAACTGCCGCAACTAGTACGCTAAGAATAAAGGTAGTGGAGAGTGCTGAGGCAATCGCATCTTTTACACGAAATATATATGTTTAATACATCAACATGTGGCGTTAAATAAGGCGTTAGACATTGAAAATAACCGAATAACAGGAAGTCTTCGACCAAGACACGCTGACTTTCGCCTGGAACTGTTTGCCTTAGGAGCAGCATCTCTTTCTTCTTCAAGGATATGACAATGAAGTTCTTCTGCAGCCTTCAGTGTTCTGTGAGAAGTGTAAGCCTTTCTTTTGAGTCGGCGAGCAGAACGCTTTCGTTTACTGAGAAGGTTGAGAGCTGTGTTCGCGGAAGTTTATTGATATCGGGTTGACGTGGCGGTGACTTTGAACACTCGCTTTCTTGCCTTATTTTCGACATGTCAAAAGGCTGTCTCTGTGGTACCTTGCTAACGGTAGCGGTCTTGGAAAAGTCAATCTGTTATGGATACCTAAGCTCACGTTTTCTTTTTTATTCCGTCGCAGAAGGTGTTCAGAGGTGAGCCGAAAACAATCTGGCTGGAGTAATAGTTTTTTTTTTACTCCTGAATCTTGGAAAGTCTGCAGCGAGTTACAGTAAAATTCACGCAAAATACATAAAGTTCAACTGGTTTAACTGATAACAGCAAATAAATTTTAAATTTTTGCTTAATTCGATTGTGTATTCCATTGTACCGACTCAGATACTAATGCAATAACATAAATTTAAGACTAATAAGTTGCGTAATTATTGAGCCTGAAACTACTCAATGCGTTGCTAAAACAATCAGTAACTTTTGTCAACTAAGCACAAAAAAAAGTTTTACTTCAGATATATTGTAAAAATACATCACTAATTTTTTTTAAACCTATTAGTCTCTCAACTGGTTTGACGCAATTCTACATCCTTCCCTGTCTTGCGCTAACTTTTTCGTCTCGACACCAATATCTTCAATTCCCTGCTTCTTATATTTTAATCTTTGTCTACCTCTGCAATTCTTACTTTCAATTGTTACCTCCACTTACAAATTAAACAACCCCGCATGTCTTAAAATGTAACCCACAATCCTCTCTGTTCTTTCTGTAAGACTTTTCTCCTCATCCGTCATCTCCAAAATACACTCATTTCGTACTTCATCTGTCCACTTAATTTTCAGTATTCTTCTATGGCAGCACATCTCGAATTATTATTTTTCCTTCTTTGCTATTAAATGAAAAAAAAAGTTTTAAGCATTTCGAGGGGAACCAGATGTATGGTGCCACACTGAAAGTGCGCATGGCAGAATAGAGTGTGGTAGAAACCTCCCATCCGAACGTTACAGGACGTTCGCCTTTGCTTGTGTAGGATGACGGCTTGCATTGTCATGCAGCAAAACAACGACTGAAACAAGTTCCTGGTCACAGATGTTTGGTGAATTCGCAGCGACCTTAAGTAAACACACTACTCCACACCGTAATTGTGTAGCCATGATTCAGTAGTTCCAGCAGAATATATTCTATCTCGTAAGACTAAACGGTAAGCATGATTTGCTAACTATTGAAATTGATTCTTTTTATTCTTTCAGTGGTTTCCATCTTTCTACTTTTCTCTTTACGGTTGATAAGATGTTACAAGAATTAGTCGATACTATCCATTGCCGAATCTGCTTGTTATGCATAAAAAATTGCTTACATGAAAATATCATTTCCAGAATCTAATATTAAACATTCAAGCTATTCGGGTTTTTTGTTTGGTGCCATTCTTTAGCTTTGCTTAGACATTTTTATCTGTGTGAGATTATTTTATTGCGACCATCAGCTGTTCAATATAATTACGAGGTAATTCCTTCCTGTTCCTTGCCCACTATGCAGTCGCTGTTACTGGCTCCACCTTATGCCATTTTAGTTCTTCTTTTTTTCGACGAGATCTGCTAGGATTTTGTGCCAGTTTCAACTTTTCTTGTTGTATTTTCTTCTGTTCATTCCAATGATCTTTCATCTCGGATGTATTAAAATCCAAAGCAAATTCAAGCCAAAAGAAAGGCTTAAAGGTCTCATTTAAACCAAACAGAAATACATACATTGCTTCATCATTTCACTGTGTTCCTTTTTTGCCTCCTCATACCTCTTCGGATCGGATTTCTTTTCCCTTCTATCTCACAATCCTTCCATTATTATGTTTTTTGTCAATACTTGAGCTTCTTCGCGTATGCCCCACAGCAAAAAGAAATTGATTGCGGCATATTCATTTAAACTGACACGAATACTACTTGTTGTACACTGTACTGTGAATTATGATGTACTATCTCGGATATTATATTTCATCCTCACAATTTCGAAGTGATATTCTGCGTTGTCGCTGCCAGACCACTCCCTCCTAACTAACGGAATTTCCGTCGGGTGTCCTATATTAATGTGTCGGCAGGCTGCACAAGAGATATTGGCGAGGGGTTCAAGGCGGCCCGGGCCTGAATTAGGCGACGCCTTATAAGGCGGTCTGCCGTCTGGGCTGGCGGTGAGCAATGAGGCGGCTCGGCCCCCATCCACTGTGCATGGCCCAGGAGAATCACGCCCGCTCCTTACCGACTAATTCCGTCGGCTAAGGTACAGCAGACTCCCAATGTTCCACCTTTCACAGTTCGTTCTTGGAAAACGTAGGTAACTATGTCTGTGACCCACGCTCGTCAGTTATCTAGATGACTTACCACTAGTATTACTTGAGGCATCCACTGTTGCGAGATTTAGTTTCATTTTTGGTAGTACTGTGAAAGGAAGGTTCTGAAAAATGATCTATATTAAAGAAACGGTAGAAGAAACGGAATGGAATTGTTTTTGATTCGAAATAACCAAGTGTGAAATCGCAAAAAAATCAGTTAATTAACATTCATGTTATCGTGTTAAGGATCTAATTTACAGGGGTCATCTCGTTGAAACCAAATAAGACTGGTGTCGCTGAAGTCCACAATGCCGTTAGAAGTTCTACTTCAGCCATGATAAAAATTAACTTCACGGCTGGCTTAATTCTTTGAACTAAATAATAATAATAAAAAAATTAAAACATAAAACCGCAGTGCTTAACTGAATACAGGGTACATTGGTATAATTAATTTACAGATTAAATACACCTAGTTCCTAATAGATATTAGTAATTTCATTTTTAACTTTCGGTGGCGACAATTGACGCACTGACTGTTTGTGGTCGAGCGTTGTCCTTATAATGTGACACTTCGCGCCACTTTCTATGACGCATTTTATTATTATTAAAGACCATGCAGTAAATTAATTTTTCATAAAATCTTGGGCCACTATAATTTTTCTTTAGATAATTTCTTGCCAATTTCGTGTGCGGTGTGGTGTTCACCTGCCCACGCAGTTACTGGAGAATCTTGAGAGTTGTCCCAAGGGAATGCTGTCAACAGAATGGTCATTAAGGGCCTTATTACACTAGGCGACTTGGCGGCGCAACCAGCCGGGCAACTGGTGGCTCTGCTCGTCGCTGGGCATAGAGTGTTATGGAGCTTATTACACTAGGGCAGCCAGTGGCGCCGCCAGAAACTGGCGGCCGACTGGTTGCCGGGCCCGGCCACCAGGCCGGCAACCACTGGTGGCCGAGAGTCGTGGCGGGGCATTGTATCTTACGTAGCTTATTACACTAGGCCGCCAAGCGGCGCCGCCAGACTCGCCACCACGCGTTCAGTCTACTGTTCATATACTCCTTCCTACTTTACAATTTTAAAATTGCAGAGATACTGAGTGACAGGTTTGGTGAGACAACTAGGGACAGTGATCCTGTGATGGGAGGGAATGAATCAGAGGAGATTATAAATGGCGAACCTACAAAATTTGAAATAAATTCTCAGGAAATTGCTAAGTAACTCAGAAAGCTAAAACTGGTGTAGATAATATTACTACAGATTTATTAAAGATTGTGGGATACGATATTGTACCTTACCTTAAAATTTTGTTTAAAATGAGTTTGGAGACTTGCTGCTTACCAGAGGATTGGAAAAGACCGATAGTAGTACCAGTTCATAAAGGAAGGGTTAAAAATATGGTGAAAATTCCTGTCCATTTAGTTTGTCATCAGTGATAGGCAGAATGATGGAGAGATTGATATGCAACAATATCAGAAATGTCTGTGAAGAAAGAAACTAGTTTTCAGATCGACAACATGGCTTTAAAAGGATATTCATTTGAATCTCAGACAGTGGGCTATATGCAAGATATTCCAAATGAATTGGAAATGGGAGGCCAAGTTGATAGTGTGGCACTAGATCTTTTTAAGGCATTTGACAGAGTGAGCGATAAAATGGTTTTAAATAAACTGAAATGTATTGAATTGGATGAAAAAGTTACTTGCTGGGCACAGGAATTTTTAAAAGTCAGAAAGCAAATGGTTAGAGTAGGAAATACATTATCGAGAGAAGTGGAAGTAAATATGGGAGTTGCTGTTCATTATTCTAATGAATAACTGTGTTACGCTCAGAATCTAGGTATATTGCAAATGATACAATGGTATACAATAGGATAAAAACAGATGAAGACTGAATAGTTGCAGGATGATCTGGATAGAATATCTAAATGGGTAGGTCAGCATGGAATGAAGATAAATGCCAAGAAGAGTCGGCTTATAAGATATACAGATAAATAGATCTAAAGGTTAATTATGATTACAGAGTGGGGTCAGATTTGCTTGATGAAGTGTAAATTCTTTGCATAACGTTTGATAAACTCCATTGGGCAGGTGGTAGAAAAAGGTTACAAAATCCTTCATTTTCTGAAGAGGGTGATGAGAGGACGTAACAGAGAAGTTAGGGAGCTGGGTTACAAAACTTTCGTCAGATCATTTGTTGAATATGGTGTTGTAGTTTGGGACCACATTTTGGAGATCAAATACAGGAGTTGGAAGGTGTGCAAAGAAGAGCAACTAGATTTGTTTGTGGAAATTGTCGCAGGACCCAGTCAGTAACTGATATGATACAGAAGCTGGATTGGGACTCATTGGAGGAAAGGAGGAGGGTGAAGAGAGTGCTGTAAATGTGCAGGGCACATGTTGGTGATGGGACTTGGAGGGAAATTGGTAAAAGAATTAGGAATAGTGCATGGAAGGAGAAAGGCGACCATGACCACAAGCTTTGGCTCGATTTCTTGCATAAGGGAGTGGAAAAAATTTTCTTTTGTTGTTAAGCTCGTCAGGAATTGGAACAAATTACCAAGTGTAGTGATGAATATATATATTTAAAAAAAAGCTTAATGATTTTATAATTAAAATTTAAAAATCGGAAAAGTAAATGGGGGAAGAATTTAACATTCCAGCTATAAAAGAAAATTTAAATATATATATAAAGGGGAAATTAGATGACTAGGGAAATTAGATGACTAGGGAAATTGCTACCGGAGTGTTAGCTCCATCGCAATTAAATTAATTAAAAATAATTAAAATGAAAAAGGAAGGCGAATGGAGAGAAAGATGTATGTACATCATATTCTATTGCTAAGAGAATCTATACTCTTTTTGATGAACTGTATTCAGACGACAACAAGTTTTTTAATTACTTAAGAATGTCTAAATCGTCTTTCATTTAATCATTGTACTTAGAAAAGGTTGATATTACCGGGAAAGATACGAAAATGAGAAATTCTTCTTGTTTTACCCATTTGTCTTCTCTACACTTTTACTTCCACTCATTTCCACAGTGACATTCTGTAGTTCACTGGACATATTCAATTACACAATTCGCGTACAATGCGAGGATAACAGCAAAGAGACTGCTCGGTTGTGCGAGTGGCTGGCTGGCGGCGCCACCAGAATCCTGGTTGCGTCGCCAACAGAGACACCAGAGCCGCGGCTGGTTGCGCCGCCAAGTCGCCTAGTGTAATAAGGCCCTAAGACTGGTGGGAATCTACGTGAGTCTTACGGTGAACAACGTCACCTCCCGAGGATTCCCGAATCGGACAGAACATATTGTATTTCACTCCACAAGGGCGAGTGCGAATAAAATGTCAGCAATATCACGTCACATCAGGACATCTGGCACACTAGCCTATCAAAATGAACACATGACTAAAATGCTGGGATTTTTCTGTAGAAAATGTACCTACGATATCAAGAATGCGGAGCAAAAGTTTATGTGGGATATGCAAGAGACATCGAGCTCATTCTATGCTATTCTATCTCTGGCTTCTGATTTGTTTCTAGTGTTGAATTCTGACGCTGACTCTCATCCAGCATTGAATATTATTCACCCTGTAGAATCTACCTTGCCTGATCACCAGTGCACTTTTGTTCCTGATTTTGCAAGGTGTAATCTAGGAGAAGTTTTTGATCACCATTTTTCTTTGGACCTATCTGTTTTTGAAACCCTCGACTTATCTACCGATACTGACACTCTGTTAAAAAAATTCACTGTCATATTTAAATCAATTGTGCTCAAGTACACACCACTGAAAAAACTGGAAAGACAAAATTCCCATACTGGTTCTCTACGGAGCTTATACAATTGGTCATAGAAAAGAAAATACTTCACGAAGCTTATAAGCAGACTTTTGATTATGAGCACTACGTCTTGTTTACAAAATTAAAAGACCAATCTCGTCTCTTGTCCAGAAAATTCTTCAACGACAATGTTGAACATGTGCAATGTGCTATAACTGACAATCCTAAATTATTCTGGAATTTCATCCGAAACGTTAGCAAGGCTGAAGGAGCACCAAAAACGTTGATACTTAATAACCACTTCCCACCCACAGCAAATGTGTGATCAGTTTGCACAATACTTCTCTTCAGTATTTACGCCACCATCTTCGCCTACTTCCAATATCCATTTCAGTACAAAAAATAATCTGAATATACTTTCAGTCACTGATGAAGATGTTTACAAAGCATTGGGCGAGCTAAACTGTTCGAAGGGTTGTGGCCCTGATCAAATACCACCTAGTGTTTTGAAATACTGTAAAGTCTTGCTTTGCCATCCTTTAAAAAACTTGTTTTACAGGTCTCTAAAGACTGGAATTTTTCCAGATGTCTTAAAGCTTGGTCACGTTGTGCCTGTCCATAAAAGCGGTTCGAAGGAAGATGTTAAGAACTACAGACCTATTGTTATACAATCGGTGTTAGCAAAAATCTTCGAGAAGTTGGCACTAAAAAAAATCTATCGCATGTTTCGTAACATCATTACTACAAACCAACGTGGTTTGTTTCCTGGAATATCAACAGCAACTAACCTTGTGATTCTTCAAATTGAAATAAATAGAGCATTTAGTGAGCGAAAACAACTTGATGTCATATATCTTGACTTTCCAAAGGCATTTGATAAAGTTAGCCATCCCCACCTTCTTACTAAGTTGAAGGACTATGGCATAGATGGTAAATTATTAGAGCGGTTTTGCAGCTACCTCAGGAACAGGAGGTTGATTTTAAAGGCTTTTGGCCCATTGTCATTTGCTTTCGCAGCAACTTCTGGAGTACCTCAGGCTTCACATCTGGGACCACTGCTGTTCAATATTTACATACATGATTTAGTTAGAAATTTTGCCTATTTCCTTCTCTTTGCAGATGACATTAAGAGTTTTAAGAAAATCATGTCTCGAGATGACTGCTTAGAACTTCAGAATTGCTTAAAAGCTATTGTGAAATGGTGTCAACAAAACAGTATGAAAGTTAATAAATGTTCCTGCATTACTTTCCACCGCACTAAGTCTGCATTACATTTTGAATATGAAATCGAAAATCAGCTACTGAGTTGCTGCACAACTGTAAAACACCTAGGAGTCCTTCTGACATACAATGTCAATCCGGAAGACCATGTCCACAACAAATGCGCCAAGGTCTCCAAGTGCCTGGGCTTACTGGCACGCACTTCCAGATTTATCAACAATATTCAGACTCTCAGGCTTTTGTACTGTGCCCATGTTAGACCTATACTTGAGTATTGCAGCGTTGGGTGGTCACCTCGTCAGATCACACTAATTCAACAGATTCAGAATCTACAGAATAAGTTCATAAGGCTTTTAGGTTGTTGCATGAGCTTTCATTACAAAAATGTTCCATTGCTTGCTGTTTGAACCTACCTTGGCCTCCATCCTTTGGAGTTGGGACGGAATGTTTGTTGTGTCCTATTTCTCCATAAAGTAATCTCAGGTGCTCTGAAATTCTCAGACATGTGTATTTTCGTTGTCCGTCTGGTACACGGTTGAGGGAGCTATTTGGTCGTCGGCATCTGCTCACGAACTACGAGGCCAACAGCGCCTTAGAACGCATACAGAGATTAGGTAACAGTATACCTCCTGAACTTAATTTTTTCGTTGACAGTATTGCTGTTTCCAAGCGAGAACTCATACGGAAGTGGAGTCAGCAATGGTGGGCTTAGTACAATTACTGTCATAACGATTTGGTTATTCCCCAATTATTTGTTTCTCTCTCTTACTTTCCGTAATAATTTTTATTTTTCTGTAGCTGTATGTTGAATTTTATTATTAGTTTTTAATATTTTATAATTTCCTCTTGTGTAATTATTTTTCTAGTTTCAGTAATATTATCCTATACTTACTATTTTCTATCATCTTGTTTTCACTGTAACTAATTGTTCGTAAATAGTGATAATTGTGTTTAATAAATAGCTATCATAAGATATATTAATATAAAATGGTTTTTACGTTGGAATAAATAAATAAATCTCGTCCTGCATTCTGAGTAGAATGCAGGGGACGACAACCACACATCGATAGAGTCCGAAATGCTGACATGAGGATTACCTGGCCGAGCTTGATTGTAGCTGCCTTGTGAGGCACAGGTCCCACATTCCATGGGTCCACCGTCAGTGAGCTGCTACTGTGAAGTGTAACATCACCAAGTCTTTTTTTATTTATTTAACTGTACATTCAGATGGTTCGTTATCTAGAGTCTACAACGAACCGTTATTTAAATAAATAAAAAAATAAAAATAAATCACCAAGTCTACTGTTTGTGCTTTCCATAAAACAGATAGAGAACCTTCAGCGTCCCAGAAATGAGAAGTTTCTGCTCTAACTTTTAAAATAAATCCCTACAGAACTAAGGCATAATTTGCCAAAGCGGTACGAGTTGTTATGGAAAGCTTTTTGCTTTACAAGACTATTTTGGTACATTCCAGTACAATTTAAAGGTATATTTGTTCCATTCATGGTGCCCTAGGTTGTTTTCATTGATTAAAGTGACAGCGTCATTGATAACGATGTTTGATGTCATAATTTGTTATGTACATTAAGTTTACATATCATTCCTCATCATGTATTTATCATTTAAGTTCTAACTTCAATGTAAAATTCATTTTGTTTGTTTCTCAACGGCTAATTGTACATCTAGGCGTTGCATTTTTATTTTATACAGTCATATATTCAAACAAATTAAAGATAAATTAGCCGAGACATGTAATTGCCATATGAATGAAATAAATATCATATTGTGTCAATTTTCCTGCGTATCCAGACAGCGTTGAAATTCTGGCAAATTTTAGGTTTGCATTACCTCACAAAATCAAATATCTTTCATTAATTATTGATTAATAAAATGATATCTAGAAATATCCTCTTCCCCAAGTAACCATATTACATTTAAACGATACATACTGAAAGAAAAGTCTGCGACAACGACTGTCAATTTCTGGGACATATTTTTTTCACTAACCTGCTGTGTCTTACATTATTGTTTTTATATTATTTCTGTTAATTTATTTATTCAGTTTTTGATTGTGTACATGAATAATGAAACAAGCAAACATATCGACAGAATAGTAGAGTACAAACAAGAAGAAAACAGTATTAAAGTTGAATGTTGAGCTCTCTAACACATTTGATTGCTCCTGGTGATCCACTGAAGAATCGTGAGCTATTCTCTGGAAGGTTCTGTAGGTGCATTCGGAAATTAAGTGGGTGACTGTTTCGTATACACTCCACACTCATACATCGAAACACCGCATCAGCCAGGATTCTTCCGGTTTCTGTTTAGTGTCACATTTTCTGTTTATAATGTGAAGAATCGGTTCGTCCTTTGTCCAAAACAATGTCATTTAATTTTTCATTCCACGAGCTGACAAGAATATTTTCTTGGCGGAGACGGTGTGGCCAGTTCGGATTGTGGCTTGTACTACTTAAACCAGCATTTCAGCTATATATAGACGCCCTTCGCTCTCAGTGTGGTATTATCTTACAAGGTTTTACAATGCCACCTACTTTTGAACTTGTTTTCAACAACCTCAGCACCCACGTAGTTAAGATATTTTGGATGCTCAATTGAACAGATCAAACGTTGATGTTTGATGCTTCACTAGCAGTAGTTGCGGCAGAACGTTCTAGTGATAAGAGTTTTCAATTGTAACAGCTGTTTATGATCAGTTTTCTTGAAATCTTTCTTCTTCTGTGTAGATCCTCTTCTCACGCAAATTGTTCCTATCATATTGTTGGATCATTGCTCTTTGTACTTATCTGGTTTTCATCTGTCTGATGACTAGCAGTGCTTTCTACACTCTCAGTTGTATTATTCTTCTCCCAACATTTGTGGCATATTGTCTGAAAATGCCGCATAGATGTTGCTAATACCAAAGATCGTTAGGTATAACGTTAGTAAATTGTTGGGATAAATTTTCTATATATTTAGAATTTCTTCAGTAATGTTGTTAGTTCAATAATAAGGCAGCACGTAGATTGGATTTGATTGTCTTATATTTTGAACCTACTGTAGGTTTAATTGACTTCACGGTTTTTTTTTTCTTGTAAATAATGTGTTCAACCGCAGGTTGGGATATAGCTAAGCAATGATTTACGCTGAATACAAGATCCGTTGGTATGATAATCATTTATGTTATTATAGCTTTACGCCTCGTCGACGTCGATGTCATTATAGGAAGAAACACTGTGAGCAATGCACGAGAAGCCGTTTGAAGGAACCATCCATACTTTTGCCTGATATTTTGGTAAACTTTAAAAAAACCGATATCTGGATGGCCCAACGGAGATTCGGATACGAGGGCAGAGCTTTACCGCTTACCAATCAAGGTCGGTAGTGAACTAAAATGAACAAAATTAGACACCTTCTCACGCAAAAGTGACGATTATAATATCAGTGCACATGGCATTATTAGCGGAAGTTTCGCGAGAGTAGTTCGACGACGTGACAGTGTTTACCCACTTTTGCCTTGGCTTCGTAACCAAATCCTGTAATGGAACCGTGTGAGAAGAGAGGCCCTACTACTTTGCGTGGATTTAAAACCTCGGTGCGTGTATGCCGTATTTGACAACCTTGGCATACACAAACCCAACTCAGCAGAAGTGAATGATAGCTTAGATGTCTCCAACGCTCCCAGCAGGAAGCAGGAATGAAACCGGAAGCCATTACAACCAGCTTATGGCCGAATACAATACCGTTGCATAAGACCTGAAAACTTCCATCAAGAAGCGACGTACGTGAAAATGGTCGCTACTCACTTGGCCAGTAGAGATGCAGACAGTATGAGCAGTCGACACAACTGCTGGCCGGTAGCTGTGAGTCAGCAACTCCGAGGACGAGAAATTTCGGCTTAAGAGGTTTGCAGGCGTGACGTTATGGTGCCTAAGCTTCGCTTCGTGACTGCAGCGCGATTAGTCATCCGCTGGGCAAATCCGGAGTCATGTCAAACGTTATCGATGCTAATTCCGTGCAGACTCCTTATGGAGTAACGCCACGCCTCACTGCACAAAGCAAGCTTAGCCCCGGGAGCGTTTCTCATATGCGCCGAGTAGCGCTGACCCTGGGAGGGGAGGCTAGACAGAGAGCTAAGGCCAGAGGTCGCAACATTGTTGTGCGTTTTACGAGAAGTAGCATAGAATTCCGTTGTGTTAGTGCCCAATTTTGTTTTGATATAACTTTCTATTGCGATCTCGCAAGGTCTCTGACTTGTTAACGTTAATCGATTTTTCAAAAACTCCGGTTGTTTAACGTGTATCATCGAGACTTAAAGAATTTAAGAAGGTGCTGCGAAAACTCCCAGTGATAACTCCGATCGTCGAGAAACATTCACCTCAAAGCAAATGTCTCTGGATCAAGAAAATTATCTTTCTATTTGTGAGTTTCTTCTCTTGGACGACACAAATATCTCTTATCATCACCGCTTCATTTACTGCTCTGTACAAATCAGAGTCCATTATTCTTTTCTTCCCTTTGGTGACTGCCTTATCACAATTAACCATTTTCTCCCTTAATGACAAATAAAGACAATAAATATACTTCGTAAATCACAGTGCTCATGTTACAAAAATAAACATTAAGAAAGCAAAGATATGTCTTGAAGTTTTTTGGGCTTATGAAGTCCATTCTTTTTAAACTATTCTTTTTTTTTTATCTTTTGCTCTAACAGAATTTTCTTTATCAGATGAGTACAAAAAATTGTAATAGTAGAAGGCCGGTGCCCAAAATTGAGTCCTCATTGGTTTACAATACATTGATTTTCCGTAGATCCAAATATAAGAAACTGGCTCTGTGGGACATCTCAATTCTCAGACAAGTAACTACAAATCACATAAAATGTATCGTAACAGAATAATATGTAGATTAATTATATCAACTACATTTACGCAAACTACTGACTTTTTTTTGTTTTCTGAATGCCTTAGAAATAAATTCTTCGCTAGAGTTGCAGGAGTTTATCCTATATATCTCAACTATAACTGAGCGTTAAAAGAATGATCCAAACTACTAGGCTCATTTAGGTATGTAATTATAAATAGCGTAAAGATCATTTCAATAGGAATCAGATAATTGTTATAATTTAATGTGTGATAGGTAAATGATCAGATGTGGCTAAAGTGTAAAAAAAAAACTAGTAATTTAAATATAAACTAATATTATAAAACTAATAACTTAGGGAATTGAATATCAAGTATAGAGTGAAACTTCCAGCCGATACACAGGACAGAAGCAACGGTTGTTTATAAAGAAGTTGTATACAGAAATAGGATTTTAAAAATGTGAGGCCGAAGCGAAGTAAGAACAGTCTTTCTAGATGACATTGGTATCCAAATCTCAAGAACAAGATTAAAAACTTAATACGCACGACTTCGATTTTTACCTAAGGTCACATGAAATAACTTCATGTAACCATAACCATTAGTTTGTTTAAAATGACTCAGTCACTATTCCACAAAGTTATATCAAACGGTAAGGTAAAAAAATTGTTGTATTTCAAGAAAAACCGGAGAAAAGCATGGAACTCAGTTCCTTGCATTGATCCTACAAGCGTTTAGTCTCTGCTTCAGCTCTTGCTAATAGTTTTCAGTTGACAACATCAGCTTAGTTAGCTGTTACTGTTCACAAAAACTTAGAAATTGAGGCAAGAGGATCAGCTATAAATTCATCTGTATTTTTAGATTCAATTCATCCGTTCATTGCGGCGGAATAGCAATAACGTCGGTTTTAGTACTTTAACATGTACTGAATACAATAAATATTACATCGCTCCAATAACTATGAATGTACCTTTCTACGTCCTCGCAGTACCATATTTCCCACACAATAGCTTGCTTGTCCTTCCTGTCTCTGCTGCACAACAACCAAACAGGGCACTTAAAACTAAAAAGAATTCATTTGGAATGATAGAGCAAGTTGTAAGAATACCAAAAGACAAATTTATTAGTCGATTAAGAGTTGAAGATGTAATATTTTTGACACAATAAAAACGTGAAAATACAGCCGTTGGTAATGTAATGTGATACACCAGTCAGAGTGAATGACGTCAGCTCTCTTAATCTCCAGTTTCGTTCCAGTGTATTTACTGTACCGTCTGTCGACGGTCTGTGCGTCGTTTGTTGAAGTTTTGAAGTTAATCTAAAATTTATTTCCATTTATAAATTCATAAAACAATTAACATAACAATAACAACTCCGATTTGACCATTACTGATGTGACGTTGCTGGGAATGTCTTCTTTTTTTTTTGCATCAAACACTAATTTCTGCGAGCATATTTCCGTATCGTAAAAATCTTCTTACTAAAAAATTTGAAGTGAAATTATGTGCTGATAAGTGCACTTATTGTTATATAATTAAGAAGTGTTATAAATAAATGAAATCTTTGGCTGCGTGTCATTTCAACGTTAGACTTTAGAGGATGAATCACAGAAAATTATAAAATGAAATTTGTTTCATTGGAGCAAAATTAGCATAGGCAGTTGTTATGTAGAAAATATTGCTTATTTACTGTGCATATAAGTCGACAATGAGCTAGCGGCAAGCATTCGTTGTGACAGTCTCAAACGTTGTTATTAATAAAGAGCGCGCTTAACGATAGTGACGTTACGAAATTTGTTGGTATGTTTGGAATTATCTAGGTCAGCGGTTCCCAACCTTTACTAGTACACGACCCACCTAATATTAGAGTCAATCTAATATCAGAATAGGAGCTGTTGCATGACCTCGATACGCTATCAACTATCTTATCCTACGAAAAGGCGAATTTTCGTACAAAGGATATATTATCAACAAAAACAAGAATTGACCGCGAGGTGGCTGCACAGACCATCACCTCATCAAGTTGACTGATGAAATTCCACGATTAATAACATTAAATCTACTCTCAATCAAAAAAACGCACACAATAACTCACTTTCACAAAGCAGATAAAGACTGTTTCGATCAAAGACTTTGGTTACGATACAAGAATAGACAAGAAAATGACAATGAGAGAGGTAAAATTGCAGGTGGTATGCACACTCATCTCCGCTCTAGAGCTGGGAGGGAGAGGGGATATTCAGGGGTTGCCATAACGATTGCGCGATTGCTGCTGCTGCTATATCTCACAACGAGGTTTGCATAATACCAGCTGACTGTTTAAGAAAACTTTTTTTCCCCACAAAGTTTTAATTATAATTATTTAACTTGTAAAATATTGTGTTATATTTTTTAAACAGATGAAATAAAAGATACATTTTTGTGATAAAAACCTCGATTGTTCCGTGACCCACCAAAACAAAGACCGCGACCCACTAGTGGGTCGCGACCCATAGGTTGGGAACCGCTGATCTAGGTGATTATGTACTTCTATACATTTAAATCATGAAGCAGTTCGCGTAGATGTTCTCTGACCTATTTCAACAGGATGTAAAGTCGCTGTGTGTACAGGAGCACACGATACATAAACTCTAAAGTTATCATTTATTTATTGGCAGATATTTTGGTCTATCACAAAAAAATATTAAAATACGCAATCTTTTGGAAATGATAAAATTTTGAGTAGAACTTGTATTATAGTGGTCTTCCCAAATTAATACACTAAAGATTTTGTCGTTACGAGTAAATATGCTGGCTTGTACCACTTTTCCACACATTTTCCTTGTTTCAAACGTTAATAAACAATTTGTTTGGTGTTTTATTTGACGTATTTATACACTGAGGCACTACACACCACTTGTAAACATAAAAACTCATTTATAAACGAAATTTTCACTCTGGTGCTTTGTTTGACGTCATGAAAGACTGAAATGCAAACTACAAGCGTTTAGGCACCTATACCCAAATTAATATTAAAAATTTCAATTTTTACGATTTTAATATTTAAAATAAATTATTAAAGTACCCTATTGACTTGATATTA
>JARYHS010013630.1:363058569-363243041 GCA_031002005.1 Vandiemenella viatica
TAACAACTTAATAGAACTATTTCCACAACAGGTGTTCGTAGCTATTTCATAGCCTCTATGAGACAAACATTTCCTCCACACATTTGTCAGTTCTGCCGTATTTTCTGATCCACGTCGTATCTGAGTTTCATGATTGTCAGTTTCCACGAGTCAGCCGTAGATTTCTACATTCACTCATAATGTTAAGAGACCTGGTCCTACAGACATCTATTGAAATTAAAACACATCTCCATGTGCACTAAAGAACTTAACTACAGTACGGCTGCTATCCAAAATCTTTATCTTATTATACTTAGATGATTTTTATTACTCGTGTCTGGTGTCAGTTATTACATTAATAACTTCCTAATAGAGAGAAAAAAGATGTATGTTTTCCATTCTCAGTTATCTAACAAATATGAACATTAATGCCGAAAAAATGATGCAAAAAAATCCAGTTCAGTAATTGACATAAGATCCTTAGCAGTAGTTCTGGCGTCACATTCGGGAGGACGCGGGTTTCGAATCCCCGACTGGGCATCCAGATTTGGGTTTTTCATGGTTTCCCCAAATCATTCCAGGCGAATGGCGGAATGCTTCCTTCAAAAAGGTCATGGCCGAATTCCTTCCAGTTCCTTGTCCCATCCCACCTCTAGTAGTGACCTTAGCCGTTGACGAGGCGTAAAGCCGTAAGTTAAAAAAAAAAAAAAAAAAAAAAAAACTTAGCAGTAAGAACGGTGACATTTTTTCGCATAAATTAATTTTGTCGACTGTGCGTAAATTTCCTCAAGTAAATACTACGAATACCACGAATTGAAAACTGGGTGTAATGGATCCTTGAACTCGGAGACACTACGAACTCAGTCATGTCAGATACTGGAACCTATTTGACCATGCTTGGTAGTGGTGGGAGCAGGGGCGTAGCTATCGGAGGGCTAAGCGTGTCGTGCACCAGGGCCCCCTTAAAGCTGCCAGCAAACCTCATGAGATTTGATAGAGCTAAAAAAGTATGTACAGGGGCCCTTGTTCACCTAGCTACGCCACTGTCAGTGATCCACGTAACATCAAAACAAATGAATTTAATCTTCTTGTTATGAATTTAATCTTCTTGCTTATTCATAATTTAAGCCTTATCATTCAGTTTAAATGCATTGAGATGTAACAACAGGTGATATTATTTTAATTTATATTTCTACAGTCTGTGATACTGAAAACTTAGTTATAAATGATTTATCTTCCTATGATATTCATCGACTCTCTTTAAACCAATAAGCATTAGAGTGGTGAAAAATACAGTGCTGCCAATTCTACGGATTTATCCGTAGGTCTGCGGATTTTTATAAAAAATTAGGATTTTCGGGTTTTGTTAAAATATCTACGGATTTTTTGTATTTTTTTACTGTTTGTTGATTTTTCCTTATATTGGTGTTTTGTTAAATTTTGAGCGTATAGTGTTAATGTATTACAGGATTGTCAGTAATTGTGAATAGTTTCCTTGAAATCGCTCGTGTGAACCAACGATTCAAATGAAGTAAAGCTCATATTTTGTTTCATTATAGTTTTTATAGATCTTAAATGACCGTAATACAGAACTATCGGCGCCCTTTTTATGCACGATGACACGCTCGTTGCTTACAAAGCAGTGCTTTCCGAGAAGGGTTAACCAATATCCGAGAATCAAACCAGATTTTAACTTTTCCAGTTACAGAAGATATGCTAAATTTACTAAATGTCAACAAAAAAATGTATGGTCCCTAAAAAGAGTAGGAACAGCAGCAGCAGTGATCAAACATGTTCAGACATATTTCTTACTTTCAATGTAGAATATTATTTTTTTAATTTTAAGACCTGGAAATGAAAAGTATTCTTAATTTTGACTATCTCTTCAATAATTATTGTTTCAGTCTTTCAGTTAGCAAGTATCCGAATTTTTTTTACCGAATAACCGAAAATTTTAGCGTCCAACTACGGATATTCAAAGCCAATTGGCTGGCAGCACTGGAAAAATATCAAATTGATAACTGAATAACTGATGGAACTATAAATGAAGAGTCAGCAGTTTAGAAAAATTGTGTGCATAGTACCGAAATGGATGAAAATAATAACACTAAATGACTTCTTTCACGTTAATAATTAAAAACTAAATTGAGGAATTATTTCATCACCACCCAAAACCTATGCGAATAGTTATCTACATCTACATCTACATAGGCTATATACTCTGCAATTCACAAAATTTTGGGTGGCAGAGGGTGCACAGCACCAAAGCTAATCTCATTGTTGTGCATTCCAATCCCTAATGGTACGAGGGAAAAAAGATTTCATATAAGAATCATTGCGGCACCTTATTTCTCTAATATTGTCTTTCCTGTCATTCCCGCTCAAATAGTTTGGTGGATGAAGTATTTCACTACACTCGTAAGTGAAAGTGGGAGTACACATGTTTACCAATAAGTTTAAACGAAACGTGTGTCGTCTATCTACCAGACTCCCAGCCTAGTCTACTAGTCAGTTCTGTGACGCTTTCATAAGGATTGTAGCAAGCGGTCACGAATCTAGCGGCTCTTCTCTGTACTTTCTCTATACTTTCGATCAACCCCTTACTAAACGGATCCCAAATGGCACAACAATAGTCCAAATGGGGACGCACAAGAGATTTGTACGCTATCTCCTTCGTTTGTTCATTACAATTTTTCAAGATTCGACCTATGAATCGCAGCCTAGAATTTGCTCTACCTACTAACGAATTAATGTGTAAATCCCATTTCATGTTCCTTTGTACTGTAACTCCCAAATATTTCATAGAATCAACCATATCAATAATTGTACTGTTTAACTCGTATTTCTGAACAATTGGATTCTTTTTGTTAGTTATGCTCATTGTCTTGCACTTTTTACAGTTTAGCGTAAGTTGTCACTCAGCGCACCAAGCCAAAATAATATCCCGATCACGCTGAATTTCTAAGCAATCGGCCAAATTCCTTACTTCCCTATAAATAACCGCATCATCAGCAAACAATCTAAGTTAAGAGCAAAGTACAACTGATATTAGAATACAATGTGATTTTAAAATAATATTGTAAATATTGCTGGAAACAGTTGTTTAAGTAAGCTTGGTATACAATTTCGAGGTTAGTAGTATCCTCCCTCAGGTGGCGTACGAGACCAATGTTTGCAAAAGATGGGCCGGCATTCTTTCGTCGATGTGTCTAAGTGTTGTTTCACATATCACATATATGGATGATAGTGTTAACTACTGTCTTGATTTATGTTCTTTAGATGAAAATGAAAGAAGAAAGATACTGAAACCAAGGGCCGAACCACTCGGTTCTAATGTTTTGGACACCATAGACGGCGCTAAGATTTACGTATCTACCTATTCGACGGAAGTGTACCATCAACTACGTCATAAGTACTCGCTACATACGCAATACAGAAAATGTTTGGAATTAGAACAGGTGTTTGGCATACAATCTGGTTGTTACGAATTATACACAACCAGCTCTTCTGCCCTGCTGACCAAATATCACGCTGGAGCTAGAGCTTATACGTAATTAAATAATGTTGCGAATAAGATAAAATGTCCGTTAAACACTAGATTACAACTAAAAGTTTTCGTTTCAGCTTTTTTTTTTTTTTTTTTTTTTTTTTTTTTTTTTTTTTTTTTTTTAACTGCTTAACGTCTCTTAACAGCGAGGTCTTTAGAGACGGGAAAGCATGGGGGCAAGGTATGGGAAGGAATTCATGGCCGAATTTGAAGGAAGCATCCCGGCGTTTGCCTGGAGTGATTTGGGAAACCATGGAAAACCCAAACCTGGATTCCCGGACGAGGATTCGAACCGGTGTCCTCCCGAAAGCGAGGCGAGAACGCTAACTGTTACACCACCACTCTCAGTCTTTATTTATGGCCGCCACTTCCTCATAATAAGTAATAATAGGATAATTAGTTTCAGTTAAGTATCCAAAGCTACCAAATAATGAGAATGATTGTCGCAATGTGAAATGTGCTCTTTTTGTAAACTCATTAAAATGTCAAATTTAATAAAGAACCTTGATTACCAAAATAATTATTAAAATTAATTCCGGGTAGACGCCAAGCATTGAAGTGTTCCTTATGCGAGTGAAACGCCTTTCCAATTCTACAATAATTTTCAGCAAAACAATTACAGTTTTGAAATTAATCATAAATTCCACTTCTTTATCTAGTCACATGAGACGTGGGGTTACTAGAGAGGATAAAACTGAAAACTTGGTTTACGATAAGATTGTATGGTCAATTTATTTAACAAAAACAGGGAATGATTGTTGTTTGCATTCATTGAATATGTTCGAGTTTAGAACATGTTTGACATCTCAAGGCGTTGAGTAGAGTTGAACGTTTCTGCAAGAGTCTCAAGATACCGACGTAATTTTTTACCGTAGCACAGTAGGCATGTTGATCGTGTGAGCTAAGAGATTGCCCTGCTCCTAGATGGTTCCAAAGTCGTTCCTTGCTGCGCTGTTGGTGTGGTGAGAGATCTCGGATGATGTCAACACCACCTGGTGTTGGTGATATCCCGTGGACAGCCACCCTTTGCGTGCTGCAGACGAAACGGGAGTGTCATCTATCCGTGCGTTTACCTGTGAAGCCAACTCGTCTGCACTCTTTTTTTGACGAACTCGCTCATGTCAGTCATGGTGGGATAAGTGCAGCCGTTCTCTTCCCATAGCTGCTACTCATAAACAAAGAAATTCAACAGCTTCTAACATTTTTAGCAAAATCTGTGTCTCGCTAAGTTTCCTTACCGGCGTACGAATTCACGTCATTTTCAGGTAAACATTGCAATAGCAATGTTTTCATTGTGCTACTCTTGATTGTGCAAATGCTTGTCGGCATAGGTCAAATAAAAGTTCGCATTAGTCTCACAGAAACATTAAAATTTGTTACTTTTGAAGTCAACTTTACGGCCTGTATTAAATACTTCGTCCTGCCTGTTAGACAGCGGCGTAGCTATTGGAGGGCTAAAAAAAATTTTTTTTTTTTTTTTTTTTTTTTTTTTTTTTTTTTTTTTTTTTTTTTTTTTTTTTTTTTTTTTTTTGCACCGGGGCCCTTGTTAACTAGCTACGTCACTGGGTGGGAGCGAATCAGCACGAACAACAATCCTGCATCAAGGCTATGGTGGAATGTTTGCAGAACTTCCGGCTGACAATCAGATTTAAAAAAAAAAAAAAAAAAAAAATTGGCATTTCGCTACGAGACCATACAGCCAGCACTATCTGATTTTTTGTGGTTTGCAAGTATGTATTGGATCACTCAATGCATTATAGATTCTCCGTGGTATAGACGACACAAGAAAAAAACAACACTTAATTAAAACCACCCATGCCCGAGGCCGGACTCGAACCGGCGTCCCCTGCAACGCGAGACTAGCACGCTATCCACTACGCTGAAAGGGTCGGCTGGCAATCAGATGAACCATGTGTCTTCGATACGAAAATGCCACAACATTTTCGATATTTGACCTTTTGATCAACTGACAAATTACTTAAAAATTTGTTTGTGAAATGGGATGGATTTGTGAGATGTACTTCAAGGACATCGAACATCTTTTGGTTTCTTCCTGTATATTGTTATTAGAGAAAAGTTTTATTCCGAATAACATAAATCCGCAAAGAAAAACTTTGAGACCAGACAGGATCGGAGACTAGGATCGATAAAGAATTCGACCATGAACGACTGAAGGAATTATCCCCATGTTCTCCTGGATTGGTTTAAGAAACTATGGACAGCGGAAATCTAGAAGGCTGTATGGAATTTTAATCCGTGTCCTTCCGAATGCCAGGAATGACTATTACCTCGCACCCGCCATGCTCGGTCGTAGTGTCCGTGGCATGTAAAAATTATACAACACATAAAAGTTCATCTTCTTACATTCTTTGAACTTCAAAACCTTAATCCGCTTATTCACACTGGAGACGGAATTAATTTTCTTAATTACTATTATCACTATCAAATTTGATTTACTTTCTTTTTCAATGTTACTATTTTGAACGGGTGATTTGTGATATAGGACGACTCACATTGGGTTGTATAAATGAATGAAAAAGTATATCTTCCAAAAATGTTATTTTAATAAAAAAAACTATGACCGCACATATTTCAATTAAATTCTGTAGTGTGTGGTGCATATTGTTTGTCATCTCACTAGGTAACATATTCCAGTTTCTCATTTTCGTATCTCCAAAGGAAAGCATTCACACTTCCTTTTGACTGATATTAAGTACTAATTTACTGCTGTCGTCCCTGGTCCACATTAATTGGCTACTCCTTACTCTTACCACAGTATTTAGCCAAGGAGTCATCGCCAGCACATGCCCTGTAAATTCTGATATTGAAATATATCGGTAATCAGCTAAAATAATTCATGGGCAGAAAGAAGCATCTATAACCTTCTGTTGCTTTACTGGAGAAGTGAAGTATCACATTTTATGTTTTGAGGTGACGGCATAACATCGGCCTTTACATAACATTTGACTTTATAAAAAAATAAATTAGCTTCAAGAATCGAGGTATAAATGACATATTAATTATGTTTTTGTAAGAATATGGTAAAATAAAAACAATGAATCATTCGAAGCCAAATTATAAAGAGACTTTCTAGCCAAATTAGAACCCCACAATGTAAATGGAACTTGAAACTTGGCACCTCCTGTAGAACTTCAAAGTGTTTTAGCAAAATTGAATTGTATTCCGCAGGTAATAAGCAAAATTCATTAATTTTAAATTTTTCGGTTATGTCCACGATTGTTCTCGATGTAGCAGAAGCTCTGTAACTTTGTAGGTATGCAAAACAAACCTAACACGAAGTTATTCTTTAGGGTAGTCGTAGACGTCAATAAAGGCGAAATAAAATACAAAGATATTCACCTCTCCTGTATACCTCGTGACACTAAAATCCTTCCAGTATAAAACGGTTGCAGGGAGTAACAGACCATTTTAAGAAATAAATGATCATAAAGTATAAGAGATACAAAGCAGTTGTTGGAAGCAAAGGCGGCTGTTGCCCGACGCGAGAGTAGAACGCCGTCAGCTGATTGATTCAGAAAAAGAAACGTTGCTGAAAGAAAAGTATAACGTGGGTCACGGGACAGTATTCTAGACGGCACATCGAATATTTGTGGTCGATGTCTTAGCACCATGCGGAATCAAGAAATAACAGAGGTCTTTCGACCGAATCACGCGCGCGATAGTGTGACTAACGACTATAAGAAGACGGGCAGAACACTGCCTCGGCGCTTGTTGAGCAGAATCAATCGCAATGTCCGACTAATGATCCACAGAAGATCATCGGGAGCCAGCCGGGTTCTTGCCCATCACATTACTGTCTTTGAGAACGCTTCGTGCACCTAGATATTCGCTCAAGGGAACGCCAACTGTTGTCTACCTTCTCTACTTCTGGTGGAATAGATGGGCAAGACCATTAGGCTTCTTTCACTTACATAACCACCTGCCATGCTAACTATGACTACAGAATTTTGAATAAATTATTACGCAAGGGGACAGAGTGAACAGGAGGGAATCTTCATCAAGTAAGAGCAACTACCACCATCACTGTTTGTAAAGTAACACTACCATCGACCAATCCTGACTACGATCGGCTAGACTCGTCATAACAGTCGGTTACAAGCGTACGAAGACGAAAGACTGACCTTTTGGAGAAACAGGATTGCGATAAACTCCAGTCCGAAGGATGAAAACAGAAATCTGTGTGATTTTTATGCCCTAGAATGAAACAGGGAAAGGAATATGGAATTGACCATATGGACTACGGAATGATGAACAGGAATCAGCGATTGGCGAAAGTAAGCTTACAACAGGAAAAATTATGTCTGTTTAAATGCTGCCTTCAAACCATCGTTTCCGGCAGATGCTGGGAATTAATTAAAAGATACAGCTGATCGAGAAAGTAGCCTCTTGCGTGAGGCCTTTGGAGGTGTTCTGCATTATCTTAGTTATGTTAACACGTGGTGCCACTCGTCTTACTTAAAAGAACCATGGGCTGATGTGATAATTTCTACTCCATAAAGCGATGCAGTAATAAGAGGAGTAATATACTCCATTTAACAAGTTGTTAATACAAAAATGAAATTTACAATCAGCGATATACACTGCCACCATTGGTTAGAATTATTTTGTCCCTTCTACATTCAAACATAATATGTAGATAAGTAATACGAGCAAGAAGCATACAAAAACTACAAGTGAAATGCGTTTTGTGAGATGGGCGCTATATCTGTAAGAGTTATATCAAGCAAGGAGTCCCATAACCCCGTCAGAGTCCACTGTTGAAATGACATGTTTGTATAATAACAAGCAGGTGAAAAAATCGTTTGAAAACATTTTCCTTGGAGGGTGTTTTGTAAAGAAACGCCAATGGTAGGACCAGCTCATATTCCATTGAACGACGTGTTGCTTACAGGGTGTGATAGTTCACAGCTCAGCGGCTTTAACCGGTCCGCCGGAAACTCATTTGCGTGCCGGTGACCAATCAGCGACACCATTGTCCGGCCGAGACACCTCTGACAGACCAATTCCTGATCGATTCAACGCTCGCTTCTCCCTGATAATGGCTCAACAGCTGAGGCCCAATAGCCCGTCTGACCATTCCGAGCGATTCTACTTACCTCTTCTCACTACCTTCTTTGGTTCCCAGTGTGGTGAAGATGACAATATTTATTCGCCTTTCACGATATACTTGCGGCGAAAATTTATCAACATGCTATAGAGGGTTATAATTTTGTGTGATTTGGGAAATAGAAGTAGCTTCATTTGTCTAATAATTATTACCAAGTTCAATCTAGCATAAAAATTATTAGTCTCAAGCATTATTGTTGTGAAGGGGAGGTGATGGATAGGATAGAATCTTAAATCGTACCGTATTTCCTATCCTGATGTTGGATCTTTCTGGTATAACTGAACGAAATTATGGAGTAAGATTAAACATGAAATTATGACAAAGTGAGTCATAAGAATATTCCTGTCCACGTTGGCAACAGTGAGTTGTATTTTATAGAAATCATCTACACCAAGGCTGCACAACCAATCCACAATTTCGATTCTAAGTTAGCCTGCGGGACACATAATACTTCCCTATAGTTAGGGTCCGACCGAAGGTTCGGCTTCGGCTTCGGCTTCGGCCACCTTCGGCCAAAAAAAGGACCTTCGGCCGCACATTCGGCTTCGGCCAAATTCAGCCGAATGTTTGGCCGAAGCCGAAGGCTTACATCCAGCCCCTGAAAATGAACCAACTTTTACGAATACCGTCACATAGCGCGCCAACAGACGATAGCAAAGATAAAGAACCATTTGGAAAACATCATAAAAATCAATGGGAAGTATATTGTGTAACCAGTGTTAAATACCAAAGCTTGATCATTAAAAAAAAATATCAGAGATCTTGTATGCGCCCAAAGATTTTACAAAAGAAGTTTATCAGTCTACTTTACTCGATATCGTAGAAAAAAGTAGCGCCACCATGGCCCGATAATCATCCGATTTCTTTGCGGATTAATGTATTACATGGACCTGGTCATAGTAAACATGTTTCCGTACAACCTCGTTGAAGGAGAAGGACTTCGCAGACTTAATTTTACTGATCCTCAAACTCGACCCTAGGTACGAAAAAGAAAACAGTATGGTTGCATTGGTTTTAGAAAAAGGCTGAATGGATCAGTTTTTACCACGAAGATATGAAGTGATAAAGCAAACACGTTTTTGAGACCGAGTGTGGTGGTGTAATGGAGAGCGTTCTGGCCTCTCATTCGGGAGGACGGCGGCTCGAATCCCCGTCCGGGCAACCAGATTTGGGTTTTCCATGGTTTCCCCAAATCACTCCAGGCGAATGCCGGGATGCTTCCTTCAAAAGGCAATGGCCAAATACCTTCCCCCCCCCCCACCCAAAAAAAAACCATTTTTGAGTGTCACGGCACATGGCATTTCCAAAGGTTTCAAAATAAAAATAAAAATTAAACTGGCTTTTAGTGTGTTGGGAGATCATACAAGGTAATATATTGCACAAAAAATCACTGAAACTGTTACCAAATACAATTCAAAAGAAGATATCGATACGGGTATACGTAATAATACTTCAAATATGAATGCAACCATCCGCTATAAAAACTTCGTTTTTATTGGTTGTGTTGCTCACACTCTACAGCTCATGATTCACAAAGTAATTTTTAAAGATATTGCTATAATAGAAGTAGTGAAAAAGTGTTGTATAACGTAAGAAGAGTGAACATGCCACTCGATATCTCAATTAATAGAACACAAAAATGAAGTAAATCTGTATATGTTTGAACGTGATGGAATACAAATTCCATCTGCAGAAGAATGGATACAAATGAACAATTTTATAACTGCGCTGAAGTGTATTTAGGAAGCAACAACTAATATTTCTAGCGATTTATCAACAGTATCTTTAATTATTTCAATCATTGACATCTTAACAGACCCACACAAGCGGCATTTGAGCAGTATTATATGATCAGTCTTCATCCTTCTGAGCAAGTTTTGTGTTTAACAGGAGATCTGCTTTGGCAAGAAAAACCTTACGGTTGTTGATTGCCGCTCTAATCGATCCACGGTTTAAAATAAAGTATTTGAATAGGGACGAAATTGTAAATACGAAGACTGATATTTTGTAATTTCTACGTCAAAACTGTGCACTGACAATAACGAATAAAACGGGTGATTTGGAGCCATTAAATCTTATTTTATTAGTGCCGATGTACTTTTTGTTTTGGTTATATTTCGTACATTTTTAATTATTCTGTTTGCGTGAAACTACTTTAAAAATATTGCTGTTGATTCGGTTTTAACTGAAAATTTAATATGTGATACTAATTTAGACAGCAGAATATCGTATTTTAAAAGCTAGAATAATTTATGCTAGGTAAGAAGGATGAAATTTATTTTTTATTGTTGTTAAAAAACGATGGTATTACTATACATAAGCTAACATGTATTTGATTTACCAAAGGTAAAACTCCAAAACTTATTAATATAATCCACGGGACAAATTATTCTGATTTGATTCGGGCTGTTACTGTTAAATTTTATAGTTTCTTTTTATTATTGCTAAATAAAATAACTGCATTTACTTTTGCTAAATTGCATTGCCCAGAACCTGGTTTGGTACTATTTTACTGTTTTATTTTATTCTAATAAATAAATGTTAAAAACTATGTTTATAATTATTGCAAAGGTGCAATTTATATAAAAAATACCACATAAAACAAAATAACAGTTAATATTTGTATGTCATATATACTTCATGTTAGTGTTCTAAGTATATAATTATTTTTGAACCTTCGGCTTCGGCCGAAGGTTATCCCAAGAGCCGAACATTCGGCTTCGGCTTCGGCCAAAGAATGACCTTCGGTCGGACACTACCTATAGTTACTGCAGATATTTAAACATAACCTAGTTATAAGTAAGACAGTTTAATTACAATCAAAACGTAAATTCATCACAGAGACTTTCGCAGAGGATACTTTAATTATAATCAAAAAGTAAGAAACAGAAGTTTTTGAGCTAGGATAATCCAGACCGCTGCTGTTGGCGGGCAACGCGGGCTTGGGATTGGTCAGCCTTGATCTACACTGAGGTTATGACCTGACCACATAATACTTACAGTTATCTGACACCTTTAACCTACACATTTCCCTACAAACTGAAAAGATTAGCAGTTCAATAAATTGTTGTGATTTGTCTTTGAGGATAGATCATATTATTACGAATGTCGGCTGAGTTAGAGAAGCTGCGGAGAGCGGAGTTCGAAAACGATTTTGATTATTTTTTCTTCCTTCTGTGTAAATATTGTTTCTACGCTGATATTCTATCATATGTCACTGCCATGGACCACATAAATATTAATCTCAAGTATCTTCCCAGCTGGAAAAAAAAATGTATTTATTCAAATTTGGACGCACTAAATCAGAGGTTATTTTTGTTTCAAAGTTAAAATTGATAACTAGAAACTTCCATCAAAACTTAGAAACATATACGATCTTCTCCTAACAGTAATAAGGAGTGATGATACCGTGAAATAGTCGTTGCAGAAATTATTGTAGTGTGCTTCGCAAAACTTTCTCCACCTCCTGCTCTACTTATCTGACGGCGACTCCAGCACGAAACTGGCGAAAGTTTTCAGGATAATCTGATTACCATTACACTAATATAACAAAACATTACGACAATTGCCCACTGCAAGATTCAACGTCGGCATGCGCTAAGGAAAGTATATAAGAGGAGCAGAGACCAAGGGCGTAGCCAGGATTTTGTTTAGGGGGGGGCAGGCAAGAGAAAACTGATAATATGTATGCTAAAAAAACTTTTATTAATGTAATGCATATGTATTGTATTAATTGAATAATTAATTAATATTATTATATTTTAATTAATTATAATTTAATTAATTAGTATATATAATTATACCAATAATAATTTTCGAGCTACTTCATCTGTAATTTTATCACAATTTTCTTGTAAAAGTTTTCTGTGTACACCAAGCAGGTCAGTTGGATCTCTAGAATATTTCCATCTTATTTAACTCTTTCATAAGGTCTAGTTCTTTAAGATTTTCCCTTGTCATACCCTTGTCTCCATAGTTTATACCATAGTGCGACTTCATAATCAAACAATTTTAACTTGTAGCATTGGCTGAAAAATCGTGTTTTTTTTTTTTTTTTTTTTTTTTTTTAAATCAACCAATGACTTACTTAAACTTTAACTGGGATGTAGCTAGGGACTGCAATCCAGCAATGCGGGATCCGGCATCATTTGGCAGTCTGGCGGATCCAGCACCTAAATAAGCGGATCCGCAATCCGTAAAATGGGGTGAAAACATGTTTCAGTCTTCGTCACCGTGTTTCCCTGTCGTCACTTTCCGGTCCGACTCGTTCTTTACCGGTTGTATCGCCCCGTTTAACTGTATCCTTCAAGTTGACATTTGACTCACGGCAACAAATGTGTGTTGTGTGTTTGTGTTGTGTGCAGTACTGTAATTTGAGTTATGTCGTCCTATGGCAAAACTAGCTCCCAGATCGTACACACAGAAAAGATACAACTAGAGATGTTTCTGAGGAGTAAGTAAAAACAATACAAAAAGAATGTTACAGCTATTGACAGATATTTCTTAATCTATTGCATATTTGATGTGTTAAAATGTTTTTCTCATAAACTGAACTTCATTGTATTTCAGTTATTTCTTTTCAAAAAGTGGATTTCTATTTCCTAATTCTGCTAATTCTATAAGATTTATTATGATGACAAAGTTTTCAAATGACATAATTGCTCAGTTTGAATATTTCAAGAAACAATTGCGAATATTTTCGTCAAATGTTTGATGAGTAGACGTCAAAAAAAAAAAAAAAAAAAACCTATATTAAGGCGGGACCACACGCTTGCTAAACCTCGTCAAGCCGTCACAAATTGAAACGTGTTGATAGAGCGTTTAACTTGACTTGTGTAGGCTAGCACTTGTGGCTGATCCAATCGAGTGTCTGTTTTTTGGCACAAATCTAAGAAAGTTTGCGGCAAGTGCTTGTAAAGTGCCTACTCGTTTCTGCGGACTTGATACACTTTGTGCACTGACGGCGGACAGACATGCGTTCCTGTTTGTTGTGCTAGAAGTGCCGCAGAAAAAAATGAGTAATTGGTTCAACAACGATATTTCACATTCCTTGAATGGCTAATATTCAAAATCAGCATATCTCTTCCAGCAGAAGTTATCAAGATGGCTCATAAAGAAGCGTGGACACCGAGCGTAGTGAGTGAGCAATTAACGCTCTGGCCTCGCATTCGGCAGGACGCCGGATCGAATCTTCATCCGGGCATTGAGATTTGCAGTTTCCATTGTTTCTCCAAATCATTCTAGACGAATGACGGGATGCTTGCTTCAGAAAAAGGCCAAATCCGAATTCTTTCCCATTCCTTGCCCCATGTCCTTTCCCGCCTCTAATGACCCTCGTTGCTGACAAGGTGTAAAGCCATAAGCAAAATAAAAAGTCATAAAGTAGCTCATTAATAGTTATTTCCATAAATTTTCTCAGTCAAAAAATATTGATATAGACATTATAATACTGTAAATACAATAATTATTATACTATTTCAATTATAAAACAATAATTTCATATAGGCCCCTAATTATATTAAATGAAATACATACATGAAACTACATACTAAACATAGTTAAATGAATGAAATTATACCTGGAACGGTTTCCTATGGATTTTTAACATCCACCATCTTCTTCGCCGCCTTTCTCGTTATATTTTCATTTTCGTTTAAATTTTCATGATAATATAGGTTAAACAAAAATTTATATCCAACACAACATCGAAGTCCCTCACGCTTTCTTCTCCAAAACATACCAGCGCATTCGTAAGCGTGTAGCTGTCAATGTTCGGCTCCCCACAATTAACCAGCTTTTGTAAAGGTTGGAGTTTTCGGTAAGTGCCAAGCGTGTGGACCCGTGGTTATGTTCACCGCAAAGAAACACATTTTAATATCAGCTTGCTTAGAATACAGGGTTCGTGCACCACGGAGCCTTGCATCAGTTTGGTCAAGGGACGATTGACAGGCTTTGGTGTTGCTGTTGAAATTGCTGTTATCGGCAAAAGATCTAATGGAAAAAGCGTCATGGAAAAACGTTTCTGCCTTCGTACCTGCAATTGTACTTTTCACACAGCACACAATTGGCAGTTGTCGATATTTTATACCCTTCACCCCCCCCCCCAAAAAAACACTGAAAGAAATTGAGAGCATAGAAAAAACTTTCACTCGGACGTATACCACAAAGACATGGACGCCACAATTGAAGCAAAAAGCGTGATCGTAGCCACTGGATATTCCACATAGGTGTTCCCAGATATGATGATCCTCAAAAAAGTGCAGAAAGTTGCTAAGTTTTTCATTTTTTTTAATTTATGACCATTTCAATCAAACCAACGAATGTGGAGGCGGAAAGGGCTTTCTCGGCTGCTGGCTATATATGAAAATTCTTTGTAAATAAAGTGATAATTGGATATTTTTAAATGACAGAAAGTTGGATAGTAACAAATTAATTAGACTACACTAGCAGAGGCAAGTAAGTCTGCAAGCAACAATGATTAAATTTTAATTTCAAATTAGTGGCTTTGGCATCTACAAAAAATTTTATTTTCAGGAAGGCACCCAGCAATTGGGCTGTAAACACAGTATGTAGCAGTATAGGTACGACCACCAGAATGAGAAACAACTTGACCGTTGTCTCGACCCAACTCATATCCGAGCACCTAGGACAAATATACTGTAAAGTCAAGAGTAATAAATATTTTGTCACACATTAGCTCTTACATATCGACTTTTTCACAATCATTTGATAGTAATAAACATAAATAAAATACATACGAATGCAGGATAATTATAGTTATTAAATAAAAGTCGTACTTTTTGTATGTACTGTATGTAGTACTATATTTAAAAGCCATCGTTAGCCTTACGGAACATACAAATTAATTACTTTAAAGAACAGATTATTAGCGCGCTCTCTGGTTATATCACAGTATAAACGATCGGATGCGTCTGTGTGCGGGTTCGAGTCAGCCTGAAAATCTATCGATATTTAATCGCAGTTAGACGGGATGTCTTTGTTCGAGTTGGCTCGCGCGGGCACAGCGACAGTTTTGTTTGCCAGGATCACAAAAACGGCCGCCTTTTTAATACAATTGTACGGTGACAAATTTTTTTTGTGTAATAGCAAATGTACAGCCTAATCCAGACTCAGATGCGTATCACCCTCCATCACTACCACAACCGTCACTGAAACTCCAATCAACGAATCTATAGAATCGCCAAATGACAGAATCAACATAATACCTTTTACCTAAGTAAGGAGTAAGTTCTCGTTAAGAATGGCAACAGAAAATTGAATAGCAATAAAAAAATTAGTATTAAACGGTTGCTATCTTTGACCATTCTTTCAGAGCTTCGCAGAGTGCGCCAGAAACATCTGTTCAAATAAATGATTGTTTTGACTCTCGAAAAAGGTAATGCAGGTTAGTACACGAGTCTCCAATTACTACAAATCTTGAAGTCACAGCGTTTATCAGTAACTGAAATGCCTCCTGAAATTGAGTGCACTGGCTCAATTAAAGATTTTAGAAACTCTATGATTGTCAATCTCGTAAAATTGTGAATTATATCCTCGATGGTTTCATATCTAATGTCTTCCATGAGTTTCTCGCCACACTGTATTCAATTAAAATACAATTTCTATTCCACCAAATCATTTTTCGTTTAGGTTTCTAGTATACAGTGTGTCGGATCACAGTGAAAGTTTCGGCTATTCGCGCACGTGAAATGTCCACTGTGGCTTCACAAAAAGACAGTGCCTGGATAATCGGTTTGGCGCGCTCGAACATGGGTCGCGCAGCAGCCGCTCATACTCAATACGCAGCTTAGGGACCGTCCATAAACCACGTAGCTCCAGTTTGGCCTCCTGTGAACCCCCCCTCCCCCCCCCCCCCCCACCCCCCCCCCCCCCAACTAGCCCAACGTGGTTTTTGTCTCTTCCCCTCCCCCCCAAGTAGCTTTTTCTCATAATGATTCCTGAAGTCATTTTTGTACTGTTTTCTCTTGTCAGGCTATCATAAATTACAAGCGGGGATAATAAAATGACGGAAATAATTATTCACATGCTTCTGTATGTTCTCTATCTGATATGAATGAAAAGCTACGTGGCCTGGCTCGGAAATCCCCCTCTTTTAAGTAGCCCAGCGTAGCTTTCCAGCCAACCCCTCCCCCTCTAGGACCGAGTCACGTAGTTTATGCACAACCCCTTAAGGCCGGTTCACACTGTGCGGTTTTCACCGCAGTAGAAACTTAACCGTCGCCGCCTACAGAATTTGAGGTGTTTACATATTCGGCGGTAGAACTGTTGCTGCTATTACAGCGGTAAAATTTTCGCTGCTATGAAGCTGGCAAAAGATGACGTGGTCGGACGTCAGTACCTTTCTTTTGATGAACTGAGTTTCATTTTGTTAATTTAATTAATTTGGTGTTTATTACTTCGTAGTTAAGTTTGAAAATTGTTATTTGAAGGTTCCATAGCCATAGAATAGGAAAGAAAAAGCCAAAGGAAAACAGAATATTTGAGGAACGACGACACCAAGTTTTTCAATTATTTTGGGATGTTTATTTCAACAGTTGCTTGCGAAACTTAAGTATGGCATTCAAAGGAGGAATACCCAGTTGATGAATTGTATTTAACGTGTGGAAATGATGGCAATCTCTTTGAAGTAAGCAGATTTCTCATGGGCTTACTATAAATAACATTTAATTTCATTTAATTCCAATCCGCTATATTTATTTTATGTTAATTACGGTGAAAACTTCTTGAGGTGAATATGTATAGGCCTAGATGTACAGAAAAGTTTGAAAAATACACTATGCCATATAATGGCTAAGACTTACATTTATTTGTAACTAATACATATACTTCACTGTGTAATCAAATCTGTGTTGAGTTTATATTGCTTTTATACTTACAAGCACAATCGACTAGTTAAACTTTTGTGATTAAATTGTAATCTGTTAAGTGTTTTAATAACTATTACTTTACAAAGAAAAATCGAAAGTAAATGGCGAAGATGATGCCGAAGTTACTGAACACCTTGTCTCACTATATTCGTCACTGCTGTGTTAGAAGAAAAGAAGAAGAAGAAAAAAAAAAGAGGAAAAAATGTCGATCCACAGAATTTCGAATGTTGAAAGTTTTCCTTGGCAAATGTCTAAGATATGAGGACATAGTTATATAGTATTAAACATCAAAATCTTTCTATAAAATGTGATTCAACATTTTTCAACTTCTAGTTGAAGCTCTAAAAATTTATTTAAGTACGTGATCAAAAGTTTACTACCCAAAGGCATTTTTCCTCATTTTTCATTTCGTCAAAATCATTCCTAATTTCAAGGCACACTTCTTTCCAAGCGTTCCTGGTAGCGTTCCGATCTTTAAAAGAATCTATAGTTTTATCTCTTAAAACTGCTAACGAAATGAGAAGATCAGTATCCATCATCACTTAACATACATTACGATTTTTTAAATTCAAAAAATGTTAACTTTAACAGACTGAAAGCGCACAAGCGGTTAAAAAATCGCCGAGTGTGCAAGCGCCTATTTGACCACATGGGCCACTGTCTGGATGGGGCGGTGAAATTACCGTCGAATGAAGTGGCAGCGCACGGCTGCATACCTGCCGTCGACGGCAGCTCTGCCGTGGGTGTAAGCCCAGTGTGTAAGCTCCCATTTGATCCCTCGCGCCACTACTGGAACGACGGCGACGGAAAACTTTCCGCCGCGACCGAAACCGCCCAGTGTGTAACCGATCTAAGAGTCGTCAGCAGCGCCGTACGTGGCCCGTTGTTCTGCCTCGCCCTCGCTAACGTCTGTTTTCCCGCAAATAGCAGTAGAAAGCAGGTTTAAATCGAACGAATTAATTTTTGAAAGTTACTTAACATTGTTTACTCTTCGGTTCGGCAGAACCCTGATCGAGCGCAAACCCGCGTCCAGCTAGGGGGGGGCAGCTGCCCCCCCCTGCCCGTACCTGGCTACGCCCTTGGCAGAGACACACATGGAATATTCTAGTGACGATACGTGTGGCAAATGAAGAAATTTATTGACGTTAATGATTTTGACAAAGGGCAGATTGTTATGGGCCGGTACCAGGGAATTAGTTTTTCGGAAACGACAAGAATTGTCGGCTGTTCATGTGCTACTGCAGCGTCGAAGGGTGATTAAACCACGAATAAGTGACAAGGTGATGGACATCCGCGCATTTCACATAACTGGGAGTTCCGAGGCTTGCCCGCTCTGTTAAGCAGAATAGGGGGCGACCTGTTACAGATCTGATGGCAAAGTACAATGCTGGCGCAGGCACAAATGTTTAGGAGCACACTGTTCAGCGCACGTTATTGACCCAACGACATGATCAATTACGATAGCAGTGAAAAAGAGGTATTGGAGATTGGACCGTGGGTCAATGGATTCATGTTGCCTCCTCAGATAAATCACGTTTTTTGCTACACCAGGTACGTGGTCGTATCCGGATACACCGTCTTTCTGGCGAACGGCTACTCGCAACACGCTCTGAGTCATAGACGCAACCTGATGGGGGAAGTATTATGCTATGGGGAACATTCACCTGGAGTTCCATGGTACCAGTGGTAGTGATGAAGGCACCACGACAGACGTGGACTACGTAAAAATTATTGCGGATCACCTGCATCACTTCATGTCTTCGACGATGGCAATGGCATCTTACAGCAGAATAACTGCCGTGTCACTAGGCCAGAACCGTGCTATAGTGGTTTCAGGTCCATGATAGTCACATTCGCGTGATCTCAACCCAAACATCTGAGACGCTATCGAGCGCCCGCTCCCCGCTCCCAAAGCATCGGCCCATAATTTCAGTGAATTACGTGACATGTGAGTGAGTACCTAATGACAGATGCCTTTGGAAACCTACCACGGACTTGGCGAATCCATTTTATGCCGCTGTCGGATTGCAAGCCAAAGGCAGGCCAACAAGCTACAAAGCATGCAATCATAATTTTTTGGCCCATCAATGTATGTCGGAAATGGGGACAATCCAGGGACTTTTCATTGATCAGTAAGTGGACAGAAGGCTAACCTCGATCTGTGTAATAACAAAGGAATGGCTTCAGGTCAAATTCAGTTTCAATCCGCTACAACTGCTCTCTTTCTCGATACACAACGCAAGGCCTGATTAACGCAAGTCATGTGGCCTCTACTCGCTCTTCTATCCTGATTAGATTTCTCCAGCCTATGTTAGTTGCCGTGGTGGAACTCGAATGAGACCAGCTGTGCCACATATTATGCCTGCATCCGTGTGGTACAGATTCTGTGGTGTCGCATAAATATAAAAAAGTAATTTTCTCTTCACTCAGACATTATATTATATTAAATTACGTATCTTTGTTGATCACCACTATTATTGTGCTTGGTTTTAATTACGAATTATCGCTTTTAGCTATTGTTCTGAATTCTGAATTATTCTTATGAACTAGAATGGAATAATTTTCATTATAAGCTTGAATTTTCACACTATTAAACACTGTTTATTGACACTTACAATCAACGATTTAATTAAACAAAGATGAATTTTAATAATGATTTTTACAACAGTTACATGTCATGCCATTGGAATGAATTTGTATGAGTCGTGAAATCAAAGTTACCACAACAGTTAACTGAAAAAATGTTCATTGAACGAGAATTTGTCTCTTATCTCTGTGAAACTAATCACGAGGACGCATCTGGTTTCGAGATTCCTTCCGTGGGATACCTGCATCACTGCATTGTAGGTGAGGAATGGACTACACGTGCCATCTGCAACGGTGTAAGGTACAACCGAATTGTGCTACAGTAACTGACATGAATCGCCAATATGGTACCCTGTATATGAGCTCAAACATTAACAGGCAATTAGCGTCAGAATTTGATCCTAACTTTCAAACTTATTGTGAATGATGGCGAACCATTGCTGGAGCCATTGATGTCTTCCTTCTCTCGGGTCTAGATGCCATGTCCTCTCCACTAATCTGCCTGATTTTTTTTGTTCGACTGAGTCTCTTGTATCCTGATATACCAAGGTTTCGTCACCAATCAATATTTTTTCTAACGTGGTGGTTAGGATGACATATAAAAAAACCAATAGCATCATTGGTATTTCTTAAAATGACTATTCGCGTTATTCGCTACCTCACATGCGCGCTCTCTCTCAACGCATTATGCTGCTTTCTTTGGCTGGAACTTTCCTCCCCACCAACCAGAATTGTGCCTTGAACGGGCCATGTTGTTGTTTGTAGCCAAATTGGTTTCTCCCGCCAGCTTTATTTATTACGAGTACCCGTCACCGAGCCACTCTGCGAATATGCTTAAATCGTAATTTATGCCACCCTTATGCCCCCTTAAATGCTCCCATAGCTTTAGACATTTATTTATTTAATAAACAATGTCTCTCAGTGCCCCCCCCCCCCCCCAGCTGGACACATGAGGTATTTGTTCATATTCAGCCCTCGGTAGAATCTAAAGTATTATCTTCGCATCAAGCTGACCGTAACGTGTGCTAGCTGCTCAAAGGTTGTATTTGTAGATACGGTCTCTTTCCCCTCTGCCTAAACTACGCTAACTACTCGTATAATTTAGTATCAAGAAATTATCAGCTATAAAAAATAAAGTTGACTGTATACCACTAGAAAATATGCACTATATAACTGTTTTTAGTTATAATTAGGAGTACAAATTATGCATATGAAGGGTTTTATTATTCTTCTTTCAAAAATGCATGTATACAAAAATTTACTAAGAGACCAAGGGGAAAGAGACCTAATAATGGTTGCCAATGAAGCTTGCTGTTCAACATTGGTTATTACTGTTTACCAATGGTTCATTCTAAATCCAAGCTTCAGGGTCACATGAACCTGATTTCAAGGAAAGACTAAAACCATAAATCCCTATGTATGGCCAGAGGAACATACGAACACAGGTTACCTTAGGGGCTAGAGTGCTAGCTCCACGTGCCAAAGGTCGCCGGTTCGAGTCCGGCCGCGGGTATGGGTGTTAAAGTGTTGTGTCCGTCCTGTGGTGTGTCTAATAAGCTGGTAAAAACACATACTGGAGAAATTAAAACATTGAGTGACATATAATTACTTTAGAGCTGGCTGTATGGGCTAAGATGCCGAAAGCCGTTTAAAAAAAAAATAGTTAAAAAAATAGAACACAGGTTAATTCAAATTTTGCAGCAACTGCTCAATGTGTTTGGGTTTAAATTCTGAAATAAAAGCTTACTGTGCCCTCCCTACCCCCTCCAATTCGTCCACCAAGAACCACGTAGACACTGCCACCTCAGGTGGCCAGTGTGAATCTTTAGAGGTGGAGGGGCGGGGGGGGGGGAGGAACTGAGTATCTGTCCGAAGTCTAATTGGGCTTGGTAGGCCACGAGTAATTAACCTACTGGAGAAAAAATCTTGTGTTTCCATGTAACTGAGTGTTCTCTGTGATATGTGAATTTATTGTTGTTAAATGTGTAGATAATGTGGCGTTCCGTCATTTGTCTCGATGATTACTATTACTATTACTCCCCGATTCACTAAAAGTGTGTGGCGGAGGGTGCATTGCACCTATCCGGAAAGGTAATGGTTTAGAAGGGATATGGCAGGAGGCAACCATGGGCTATTGTGAGAAACCATCCCAGCATTCGCCTTGAGCCTTGCGGGAAAACCCCTGAAAACCGTATTCAGGACAGCGGGTATACGGAGTTTTGGGCTTCTCGCCGGTTCCGTGAACTCTCCCGAACCTATGTGCGCCGCCTCAGCACACTGAACCACACTGGCGGGTCCTATTTTCTTTTAATTAATTTATTTTAAGTCTTACTAACTGGAGTGTAAAAGAAATTCAGTTTCTCTCGACAGTTCCATAACATTTTAAAATTAAGACTGCTAAAAAAAACAACAACAAAAAAACACAGAAATGAAACGTAATACATTGCCTCTTCTACGGAAACCACATGTACTTTCCTAGTTCTCTAAACTACCCGATTATTCCTGATATGTGTTCCGTCTTTCTGCCCTGAATTAGATGATAATGAGAACACAAAACAGATTTTTTTGACAACATTTTATAAAATAATAACGGAAATCAAACACAGCCTACTGCTTCCACTATGAGTTTAAGAATTTTCCCCTCTGTAACATCTTTGAAATTCTGTATTCATGATTTAAATAGTTTAAAAGAGTTCTCGAATAAGCATATTTGACCATAACCATTATGTGTAAAGAAAATATAGAATTCAACGAAATATGCAGGCTTGGAAAATTCTTTTGCTCTTTCCTCGGTTGCGTTTGTAGAGTGAATGAATGCAAGCTGATGCTGTTTTAAATAAAGATCTGAGCGACGATAGTTCACTCGTCCCGACGTATAGTGAGGGCTCTCGGCTCCGCCACATCAAAGAGACCGGCGCTGGACGCTGCCCGTCCTGGACTCTAATCTGAATTTCCAGTCGACTGGTCGGATGTGCGCGACAGCGATTTGCTACAAGTCCACCGGCAATATAAAGCGGCGGCAAGCGCTCCGCGATTCATGGATTTATCTCTGGCAGCAGTTGTTATTGGGGTGCTGCCACTCTCATCGTGTGTCGGGTGAAGTTTGTAAAGTGTCAAATAAATACACAGTTGGTCCGCACTGTCTTTGGCTGTATGCTGTCGGAACATGGAGTTGATCACTCACCTCCGGTGTTTAGACCCTCATGGATATCAGTTACTAGCTCGTACCCGCGAATTCGTACGCGTGGATTAAGAATTTGTTGCCAGAACTGAATATAGAAAGTTGTTGGTAACGAAGGATTGGACCCAAACAACACCGAGTTGGAATAATATGACAGGAAAGCTATCACTATATCATTTTAGCGTTGAACCAGTCTCTTGAAGAGAATCAGTTTCCAACATATTTCTGTCATCATTCGATAAGGTCTCAAAATTTCGTGACTACAACTATTAAACATACAGTAGAAAATGTCCTGTGCCCTTCATACAGATTTTCTTGTCAAATACTATCAACATCGATATAGCCATTTGGTCGTCGAAACGTAACAAAAAGACAGAGACTTACTTCAGTATTTATAGTATTATTACTGCGGTTGACACACACACACACACACACATACTTTCTCTCTCTCTGACTGAGAACAACCACCGAGGAATCATTATAACGTAAAAAGTGTACACCTACAGCATTGCAAGACTACCTACGATTTGCCTCGCATTGCACCCCTAACTTTCTAATATCTACAGTTTAACATTCAATCCGAATAACCTGCGGCCTAGGCCTGACTCTTACGATCAAAAACAATTTTTAAAAATCTTATCCTCCACGGAGATTTGAACCGGAGACCACGATCCAAACATTTGTAAGTAAGCGTTTTAACCACTGAGCTGTCTGACCGATACACGGAAAAGTAGTATACAGACGTCCATATCCAACGCGTCTGTCTATCGCCATTCAGTAGTATTTCGAAATTATGAAACAACATGTATTATTTATACAGATAATTTTTCAACCAATGTAGACAGTATTTTTCTCCTTGTTTCAAAGGATAAGTGTGCATCGTTTCATCGAGATAGGATGAAAACTGTGGATTTGTATGAAGAACAAACAAAATAACAAACATATACATATATATATATATATATATATTGTGGTGTGACAGCGTCACCCACAATGAATATAATTAAATTATTATTAATTATATTCATAATTCCTTTTTTTATTATTATATTCAAATTTATTAATTATTTAGTCTTGCAACGTGTAATTAATTGTAAATAATGAGGGTTGTCTGGATAGGTTAAATGTATGTTTAAAACCAGGGCGGCAAAAGGTATATTTTATTGTAAATCAATTTTTCTGTAAACGCATGGCTCAGAAGGGTTGAATATCGAAGGCTAGAAACTGCCATTTCGGCGGTTGAGAGAGGAACAATGGAGCAGGCGAGGCGACTCGATGGCGCCGGGACAGCCCGGCTTGAGTCCCGTTCGAAATCGGGAAATTTGGGAAAGCGAGATGTGGAGTGGCATGCTTGCCATTATTTGGAAGTTATGCTAATAACGCGGTCGTAGCCGCTTCTTTAGCTTCCATTGCTGCAGTGGCATTGTGTTTGTCGCTCACCATCACGGCGATGATTCTATGGTAATGTACCAGAAACGACGGTCACTATTCAGTGGATTTTAACAGACTTATGAGCCCTTAAGCGACGCCTGGGTTAAGACTCTGCTCCCGCCACTTAAATTCTGAGCTAGCTGAATTTATATTTCGATTCAATTTTTTTCTCAAGCATCTTGCTGTTTGTTAATTCAATTTTGATGCTTTTCATTCACTTTACACGGCGCCCCCTGGGATTTTCCTTTGTACAGTAAAATGTTAGCTTCAATTTGATGGCCTGTGTTGCCATGTTATTTCAATGTTAACTTTGCTGTTTTTATTACTTGTTTGAGATATTTCATTCAGTTTTGTTTGCTTACTCCGGCGAATTGTAAACGTCGGGTATTGCTTGTTTTTGCTGATCTAATTGTGTTTAACGTAACGTTAATTACTACCCGACCTTGTAAGGCCATAAGACTCAATAAATGAGGTTTTATTTTGTGTCTGAAATTCATGGTTCTAGTTAGTAACCTATTAGATCCCCTTTTAACATCATTATTATATGTATTTTTCATTTTTCAGGAATTATTTCAGAATTTAATAATTCCCCCCTCCCTTTTTTGGCAACTCACGTTTTCTTAACGGTAGCCAACAAATGGTTTCTTCACAATTGGCACCCAACGTTTCGGGCTTTTGCAAGTCGAAATTATTTTGAGAATTTCACAAGTCTAAAAAAAATCCATGGATGTGACCTGTGTTGATTCATTTTATTATTTTAGAATAAGCTTTATGTTGAAATTTGTTTGCTTTGTTTGCCATGCTTGATTTAAATCTAAATGTGTGATTTATTTCAATCAGTTGTTCAAGTATATTTTCGTTCACTTGCATCAAGCATGGTTAGTTTAAAATTAAAGATAGAGTCAGTGCTTTTGAAATTTTAATGCATGGTAAAGTTAAGATTTTTCTTTATGCTGATTTTGCTCATGTGTTGAGGTATTTGTGTCGCATGAAACATCGTTGTTTTTCCTTGTTGTTTAATTTTGGATGGGTTTTATTTCATGCTGAAGGGATTTATGCGCGAAATTTGTTTAATGCTGTACTTTTCGAGTTAAATCGTGCCGGTTGTATTTGTTTGTTGTCGATTGTTCAAATTGTTCGGAGTTGAAATTTGTATCTTACGATCAAATCTATGAAGTTGAGGTCACGCACCATTAATAGGGCAGATCGATCAATTATTCGTAACATTTCCGAGCAAACTAACGCGATGGATCAAGCACCGGAAGTACGCGAAATGCCGTTGGCGAACGAAGAGTGCAATGATACTCCTAGTACACGCAGCATTCACTCAAATGCATCATTAGATGGGGAACAGTTAGGAATTTTTCCAACCCCAGACAATGAAACCGTTCAAAATCCACCCATGCGGGCAGAAGTTGAAACACGTGCGTCGCAATAACGGTAGAATTGCCACCCGCGACCGCACAACCCCAAGACCAAAACCTGCTATTTAACATGCTGGCGGAGTTAAGTAAACAAATAGCTTCGCAAAATCAGAAATTAGATGCACAAAGTCAAAATTCTGATTCATTGAGGGAGGACATAAATAAGCGTTTAGATGCACAAAGTCAAAATTCTGATTCATTGAGGGAGGACATAAACAAGCGTCTAGATGCACAAAGCCAAAGTTCCGTCTCATTAAGGGAGGAGTTAAGTCAAAAATTGAATCACAAAGTGCTTTATTGAAGGGCATGGACGGAAAATTGTCCGTTTTTCGCGAGGAAATTACCCGTGAATGAGTGCATTCAAATCGGAGATGCGAGCGAATGTTTCAGTGTTGGAGAGACGCACAGATACGATTCAGGCAACATGCACTGCATTGCAGGAATCAAGCGCGGAAATCTCGAAGCGTTTGGACGCGACCGAAAAATCTGTCGAGCACGTGCGGCAAGAAAGCCACCAGAGTCTCGGTCAGATCTCGGAATTTGTCCACGAGATTAAGGATAATACTGAACGAAGCTTGCAGGCTGTAAATGCAAAGATGTCGGAGGTCACAAGTTCGGTTGAACAAGTACAAACGGCACAACAGGATTTGCAAGCGTCACAGCAAACACTCGTGCAGAACACCAACTCAAAGCTGGCGCAGTTGGAATCCAAGATGAAGGAAGTGGGTAATTCCAACGCTAGCGGGAGTATTGTTCACGCGAATTACGCACAGTACGCTGCAGCTAATATCGAGCTTAAGTTGCCACGTTTTGGGTCTCGCAAAGACGTAAATCCTAGGATTTATCTTACCGAAATGGAGCGGTATTTTGAAATCAAAGGAGTGCCTGATTCCATGAAGCTTATGTTGGTCGAGGAATCATTTTCAGAAACAGACAGACTCTGGCTGAAAATTGCGTCCGAAAACTAACTTATCTTACGCCGAGTTCAGAGTCCTGTTTCTTGAGACCTTCTGGTCGAAAAAGATTCAGAACCAGGCGAGGATAAAGCTGTACCAAGGAAGGTACATTCCCAAGTGGCATTATTCGATGGAAAGCTACGTGAAAACGTTGCTGGTGCAGTGTAGGCAATTCGACGACAAAATGACGGACGGAGAGTTCATAGAGATGGTGATCGCGCACTTTGGTCCACAAGTGCAGTCACTCATTAACCCCGTGGTCATTCGTACGATACCAGAACTGCTAGAAACCGTCGGTAACCTAGACAGAATCGGGAAAATGGCTGATAATCTAGCGAGAACAAGACGCGGAACGAAACCATGGCGAAGCGCAAAGCGAGTCTAAGCGACCGCATGGCGGCAATAAAGCTTCCTATGCTGATGGACAGAATGGGAAATCTTCCAATCAAAATTCCGGCAATCGTAATGGAGGGAAGAAATGGAAGAACGGAAATGCACAATGGAAGGATGATAAAAATCATCAGCGGTCGGGAAACAACCGATCCGCGTACCCGCAAGAATTTCCAGTGAAACGCGATCTCGATTGAAAACGCGGAACCGGAAATGTGTGCAAAGGCGACGGAGGAAAATGTGGGCGGCGTTAACAACGCGTCTAACTCCCCGCCGTCACAATGAGATTTTTCGGGGGACGCCTGCAAACGCCGACAGCATTTGCCTCGGCAGTTTGGAATATTGGCGCGGCGAAGGACCGGAAAATATCGACGAAGAAGAAGATATGGTATCCGGCGACAGCCTCATGGCGCGCGCGAAGTGTCCCCGTGTAGATATTATTGCATATGGCATACGGGCGAATATTTTAATTGACTCGGGATCGTCTGTCTCCGTAATGTCTAAGAAATTTCTGCTACGCTTGAAAGATAAGAATCCGCGGCTAAAAGTAATTCCCACAACGCAAGTAACGGTGGTTCCTGCAATAGGAAAGAGAGAAAAGATCGTTAGCACGCAAGCGCTAATCCCCGTGAAAGTCGCGAATAGCGAGTTAATGTTGCCACTACTTATAGTACCCGATTTGACGCAAGATGTGATCGTTGGATGCGACCTCTTAGCAAAACGTAAAGTCATTATGGATTGGGGAAATAAGACGGTAACAAATTTGGTTCCGGAGGTGTTGCATTGGAAACATGAGGCCTGTGAGCAGAGCCTTGGAATAAATAGTTCCAAACCAATGCAAGACACCGCGGAACGCGAAGGCAATTTGAATAACGGAGGAAGAGCTATATGCGCATCAGCTGACGAGCAAAATCTCATACCACAGAACCCAACCGACAAAATGCGGGAAAAAGGAAAACTTGACGCCAGCACGGAAGCCAAAGCTATGCCGATACTGACGAGAAACTTGACGACAGCACCACAGTCAAAGCCAAAGCTATGCCGATGGTAATGAGAAACTCGCGATCATTTCGTGCGGGATGAGACTGCGTCTGATTCGTATCAATGTAAAATTTAAGGATCAACCCGAGAAGAATCCCAGGATGACATCAAGAAAGCACATGAATTCTTGGTAGAGAAAGCTACGAAGCGGCAACGCAAGCATGACGGATTGCGGACGCAAACGTTTAGCGTCGGGCAGCAGGTGCTACTTAGGACTATGACCCCGTCTGACGCACAGCGAAAATTAATTTCTAAGTTCTTTCTGCTGTATTCGGGACCGTTCTCAGTAGCGCGGATTATTTCCCCAAACTGCTACATGCTGACCGACGGCAGAACGGAGCTCGGCCCGCATAATGCCCGGAATTTGCGCCCGTTTCACACGGAATAGACTACAAGTTCCTGGACGGATGTTTGTAAATATAGCTTAAGGATCAATGTACATTTAGTTAGGTAATAACATAGAGCATATGTTTAGAAAGTAAGAGTGTCAGTCTTGAGACACGTAATTGCCTAACAAGCGTAGCGCTAACGCAGCGAGAACAGGTAAAGGACGCTCAGCTGTTTGGGATAGCAGCTGTGCCGACCGCCAGTTTTCCTGGAAGGATTGCAATCAGGTTAAACGAAAACAGGTAGCCTGAGCCGCAAGCTTAACGGGACAGCGCTTACTGACAACAACAGAGCGGGCAAAGTGGAAACAGCTGATCGCTTGGTTTCACCGCTATAATGTCTTTGCTACGAGTGTAGTTTGGAAAGCATAATATAGTTCATTTTGCGAGAACCGTCTTTCTTTGTATTGTATGGATAATTATGTAAATTCGCGGAAGATTTTTCTTTTCCATTTGATTTTCATGTTATGTGGTTTCGGCATACTTGTGTCGGCCTTGATAATGGACATTCGGTGCATTCTTTATTCTTGTTGTTGCTATATCTAACTTCAACACATGTGCTAGATTTGCATAGCCCGTTGTAAATAATTAATTGAGTTGTCTAGTTTTAATGTTAATATCTTGTGCTTACATCATTTTTTTTTGTTTATTGATTGAACAGATCTATTTTGTCGTTCATTTACATCTATGTACCTGTCAATGTTTTATGATGTTTTACTTTGCATATTAGGATAAGACATTTCATTATTTATGTTAACCAGAGTCACGTGTCGTATTTACATATTTAAAGAGGTCACATGTATGCGATAGTTCGAGTGAGCTGGAACCATGAAACTATAGTGTAGGCAATGATTTTGATGCAACTGTAGGGTTACAATAGTTCAAATAAAATTATTGGCATAATTTTATTTTGATTGGGTAGCAGGTATATTGTGGTGTGACAGCGTCACCCACAATGAATATAATTAAATTATTATTAATTATATTGATAATTCCTTTTTTTATTATTATATTCAAATTTATTAATTATTTAGTCTTGCAACGTGTAATTAATTGTAAATAATGAGGGTTGTCTGGATAGGTTAAATGTATGTTTAAAACCAGGGCGGCAAAAGGTATATTTTATTGTAAATCAATTTTTCTGTAAACGCATGGCTCAGAAGGGTTGAATATCGAAGGCTAGAAACTGCCATTTCGGCGGTTGAGAGAGGAACAATGGAGCAGGCGAGGCGACTCGATGGCGCCGGGACAGCCCGGCTTGAGTCCCGTTCGAAATCGGGCGGTGACCTACCCCTACCCCGCTACTACCCCGAAGGCCACGTAGGAAACGCGCGAAGGAGGCGGCGAATGCGACGCATGATATTAAACACGTGACGACGGAAATGTGTAGATAGCCAATCCTGAACACTTATTGGGGTCTACAATACTAATTCCGTGGAGTTCTTTTACATGTGGCGAGCAACTAGCCGAGGAAGAAGAAGGAGCCATTTTTAGACATCACTTCTGTCCAAGACGAGCTGATGAACGGACGTGACTTGGGTCCAAGACGAGCTGGTGAATAGACGTGTCAGCCCGGCACGCTCACTGATGATCATTGTGGTTGATCATTTCTTGCTTTGGGAAAGCGAGATGTGGAGTGGCATGCTTGCCATTATTTGGAAGTTATGCTAATAACGCGGTCGTAGCCGCTTCTTTAGCTTCCATTGCTGCAGTGGCATTGTGTTTGTCGCTCACCATCACGGCGATGATTCTATGGTAATGTACCAGAAACGACGGTCACTATTCAGTGGATTTTTAACAGACTTATGAGCCCTTAAGCGACGCCTGGGTTAAGACTCTGCTCCCGCCACTTAAATTCTGAGCTAGCTCAGAATTTATATTTCGATTCAATTTTCTTTCTCAAGCATCTTGCTGTTTGTTAATTCAATTTTGATGCTTTTCATTCACTTTACACGGCGCCCCCTGGGATTTTCCTTTGTACAGTAAAATGTTAGCTTCAATTTGATGGCCTGTGTTGCCATGTTATTTCAATGTTAACTTTGCTGTTTTTATTACTTGTTTGAGATATTTCATTCAGTTTTGTTTGCTTACTCCGGCGAATTGTAAACGTCGGGTATTGCTTGTTTTTGCTGATCTAATTGTGTTTAACGTAACGTTAATTACTACCCGACCTTGTAAGGCCATAAGACTCAATAAATGAGGTTTTATTTTGTGTCTGAAATTCATGGTTCTAGATAGTAACCTATTAGATCCCCTTTTAACATCATTATTATATGTATTTTTCATTTTTCAGGAATTATTTCAGAATTTATATAATTCCCCCCTCCCTTTTTTTTTTTTTTTTTTTGGCAACTCACGTTTTTCTTAACGGTAGCCAACAAATCGGTCTCTTTACAATATAGATATGGACAGTGTTATATTTTGTTTTTGTTTTTGCGGTGTATTTGTAAGTTTCCTTTTAGCTCCAACAACGTAAGGTATGCATTGAAAGAACTGTGACTTTGATTGCTTTGTTACAATTTCTGGAGGTAGTCTTACTAAGTGCAAAAGCATTCTGGATTAGTTAATTCAAATTTCAGACACTCCTACATACCCTTTCCGTGGTGTAATTCTATAGTGGAACACAATGTGTAAACATTAAAAGTTTCATCTTCATATCAATAACCTATTATTTAGAATTGACTGTCTTCACTCATACATTTTGTTTCTAATAGTTCTAACGACCGCAAGTGCGAAATAAATATACTGTATATGTTGTAACAGGTGGCTTTAGAGTGGGGGGGATTTATTAATTTTTATTGAAAATTAATTATCATAATTAAAAATCTTTGATTGGCAAGAATCTTCCAACACGGTCAGGCCTTAAAAGATCTGACATTGATTTTTTTAATTTAATTGCTATGGCTTCTACATCGCTAGGCCACTTTACATTTACCGTTAACATCACTCAAACAAGCAAACAACAAGCCTAGACGTTACAATGCGCCGTTATTTCAAGCAAACAGTATTTGAATTTATTTTAATGTAAGTCATGAATCACCTACTGCAAATTTAAATATCAAAATTAACAAATGATATTTAAAATGAACAACGTTAACAATTGTAAGATTAGATATTTACAACATGGAATCTCGGGTGCCTTTAATAGTTTAATAGTCACAATAAAATTCGTACTATCACGTTTCACAAATCTTTGCCAGCTAACTCAGGGTTTTGTAAAAGAGCAAGTCTCGTAATCTCGGGACGCTTACGGAATTCAACAGTCTAGTGAACTCGTCATGCCCGGCGGAGTACTTTACCAATTTGCTGACAGCGACTCTGCAAGTTGTGTCACAGCCTATCTGCGTGACATAGCGGTCCACCGTCACTCCAGGATCGCCAGTCTGCGATCTTATAAGACGACTACCAGTACGACATCAGCTCTGTCGAACCGTCCTCGTCCTCTCCACTTCCGTAGAAAGAGTCGACCGTTCCTCTCCACTGTCGTAGAAAGATTCCCTTCTTCCTCTCCGTAGTCACATGTGGACCGAAAGAAACATATCAAAAACCCGAATATCACTTCTCATTGGAGGAAATGGGCTTCTTGAAATCACGTGTTCCACCTCGCGCATTCAGATACGTGGGTTCGCGCTCACGCATCACTTGGCGTGGCGGGAGAAAACTCGCCGACCTTCGCCATTGCCACCCCCAGCGTCAGGGCAACGTCCGCTGGCCTGGAGGCGACAACTTGGCGGGCTTGGTAACGGGACCATTTCCGCCCCAGGATACGGAGTCTTAGGAATACATTGAGAAACTGTATGTTGGGGACGACTTGAACAATAGTGTATTGGAAAAGGAAGGCGATGTCGACATGGATGACTTAGGAGATCCTGTTTTGAGGACAGAATTTAATAAAGCTCTGAATGACTTGAAAGCAAATAAGGCAGTTGGAATTGATGAGATCCCTGCCGAACTTCTTAAATCTCTAGGAGAGGAAGGAATCGAAAGATTATTCAAGCTGATATCAAAAAGTTATGAAACAGGAGAAATTCCAAATGATTTTAATAAAAATATCATCTTCACACTTCCAAAGAAAGCACAAGCTGACAAATGTGAGAATTATCGCACAATTAGTCTAACATCACATGCTTCAAAATTACTGACCAGAATAATATACAGAAGGATGGAAAGGGTAGTAGAAGAGATAGTAGGTGAAGATCAGTTTGGGTTTAGGAAAAATCGCGGTACAAGGGAAGCAATTCTGTCTTTAAGATTAATACTTGAAGGGCGGATCAAGAAAAACAAAGATACTTTTATGGCATTTGTTGATTTAGAAAAAGCTTTTGATAATGTTAGGTGGGACAAGATGTTCAAAATTTTAAAGAAGTCAGGTCTAAAGTATCGAGATAGAAGAATCCTCTATAAACTATATAAGAATCAAGTGGCTGTGATAAAAGTAGAGAATCACGAGAGACATGCATCAGTTAAAAAGGGTGTGAGACAAGGTTGTAGTCTATCCCCGTTAATATTCAACTTGTATGTAGAAGAAGCAATGAAGAAAGTCAAAGAAAAATTTCCATGTGGCCTAAGTTTTCAGGGAGAAAAAATCGGTATGCTACGATTTGCTGATGACATTGTCTTATTAGCAGAGAGGGCTGAGGATATTGAGAAGTTATTGAATGGCATGAACAAAATACTGAAGGAAGATTTTGGACTGAATATAAATCAAAGTAAAACAAAAGTGATGAAATGTAGCAGAAATGATACCAATACTAGCAGATTAAATATAAAATTAGGATCGGATGCAATTGGAGAAGTGAGAGAGTTCTGTTACTTGGGAAGCAAAATTACAACCGATGGCCGAAGCAGGAATGATGTGAAAAGCAGAATAGCACTAGCAAAAAAGCCTTCATGAAAAAGAGAAACCTATTAGTTTCAAATATTGATCTAGGAATTAGAAAGAACTTCTTAAAACTCTATGTGTGGAGCACAGCACTTTACGGTAGCGAAACATGGACTTTAGGAATACCGGAAAGAAAGAAACTTGAAGCATTTGAAATGTGGTGCTACAGAAGAATGCTGAAAATTAGGTGGACAGACAAAGTAAGAAATGAACGAGTTTTAGAAATGATGGGTGAGAAAAGAAGTTTATGGAAGAAGCTTACAGGAAGAAGAGACAGGCTGGTAGGTCATATTTTGAGACATGCTGGATTGGTTAATTTGTTAGTGGAGGGAACAGTTGAAGGTAAGAACTGCAGAGGTAGACAGAGATTAGAATATATGAAGCAGATAATTGAGGACGTGGATTGTAAGGGGTATGTAGAAATGAAGAGGTTAGCACAGGATAGGAAGGGATGGAGGATTGCATCAAACCAGTCTAAAGACTGACGACAGCAAAAAAAAAAAAAAAAAAAAAAAAGCTGTCCGCTCCTTGCCAGAAATCAACCCTCGCTTATTTTACGTACACTCCCTGAATAACTTGGCATTCATTACACCGCATACAGTCTTTGGCTGGCCCCAAGATTAACGAATCAAATCAATTTACAGATCTGATTATATATATGAAAAAAAATTAATTAAGAAAAATGTAAAACATAAAATATTAACTATTAAAATTGTAGTAGACGTAATAACGTCTAGCTACAATGTATACAATAAAAAAATTATTTTATAAGATTGGACACCGCGGGATTACCAGGTAAAATTTCTCTTGACTGTAAATACTTCCAGTTGCGTTTCACAATCGTAATACTAATACCTACTACTTGTCCCTTACCACACCTTTGGTTAAGCCCAAGGATGAGAGATATTTTCAGCAGTAGTATCTTCAAAAAAACTGACTTTACTTTTAAAAGCAACGATGAATAATTTATCACAGGAGGCACTGGACTGTTTAATTTACTTGGAGGTATGTCTGACCCATTAACTCATAACAATCAGTCGCCGGTCGACGAAATTAACAAAGAGTCCCAATTAGTTCAAAATACGACGAAACCTCAGGAGAATGAAATTTAACACTTGGCTGCCACTGAACACTTATCAAGTGATCATCACTTACTTTACGTCAAAAATGGGACATTGATCAAAACACTTTCCTTATCACAAACGACGAACGTCCAGTGATCCACATCTTTCCTCCGAAAATCATTGAATGTCGATTTCAGTCCATTCCTACCAAACTTAAACAAGAGTTAACACACTCTCCTTCAATGAAAAATTCGAGAACGGACACATACGCTCTCCAACAAAAAAATAAAAAAATAAAAAAAAATAAAAAATAATAATAATAATAATAAAAAATAAAAATAAAATAAAAAATAAAATAAATAAATAGGAATAGCTTCAATTTTGAAAAATGTCGCCTTTATGTACGTAGATTACTTAGTTATTTATCTCCCTTCTCCCCTTCTCCATGGTGCTACATTCAGCAAGTTATTCTGGCTATCACGCCTCAATCTTTTCTCTACTGATTCAAGAACTTGTTCTTTGTGCGAAATATAAGCTTTCACCATATCTAACAATGTACATCCACGTTCTATTTTGAACAAAAATACTGTTATTTTACATTGCGTTAATAATTTCTTTGGTTTACGTTTCTGCTTTCGACGCAGAAATTGAATGAAGTCGATTACCTGATCGGACATTGTGGTATTTCCAAATGAAGTATAGAGGCAAATTGGTCAGTTGCTTTCCTCCGCGCATGTAATCGTTGTTTTCACGTAATTTTAATTGTTTTACTACTCATAGATGTAGAAGCCAGTAGATCCGGGAGACATTTGGGGACAAGGATAGCGAAGCAACCAGGCTATTGACTTTTAAAAGAACCATCCCGGCATTCGTCTTGAGTGTTTTCGGGAAACCATGCAGACCGAAATTTTGATAGCCGGACGAAGTTTTTAACTCGCGCCCTCCCAGATACCACTACTAAGCTTTACCACTAAACTAACAGCAGGGTCGGTGTCTATATATCACTGCAGTCGGTGCTAATTAGTGTTGTGGCTATTAGAACGAAATAATTCGGAGATAAAATGTTATTTCATTGATTTCTGAACCGCTGTAACGGTCAGGAGGCCGCCGAGTTTTACGTTGCATTCCGAAAGAAAAATATCAGTGAATATTCGCTACCAATCAGTCCATAAGCACTCAGGAGAGGTTTAGGGATTAACCTAGGTGTTTGGTGCACAATCTGATAAATGGATTTTTGCAAATGCTTTTCTCTTAACCTAATAAATCCCAGTTGTTATGCTGGCAGGTGCCCGAAACTAACACTTACCATTCTGAAACAGACATTGATTCTTTGTACTTTCTATGCTGCCTTGGTGGCACACCGGCTTAATGTGAAATTTCGGGCGACATGATTTGGCTCAAGAGCGGAACTGCGCTGCGATGTATTCCTCACGCTTTGATAAACACATTTAACTGCCCATTTCCGGTTTCCCGATTGGTTAAACTGGTCGAATCTTCCAGAACGCCAAACGTTCCGGATGGGAAGTCAGTTGTCTTTAGCAGAGCGTGCGAAATATAACACAGCGCAGTTCTGTTCTAGCGGAAGGCCAAAACACGTCAGCCGAATTTCATACTAGGATAAAGGGGGGGGGGGAGGCATCCAGACACCGTAGAAACTGCATACTCCGGCCACGGAAGCTTCAAACTGAAATGTTGTAAAACCCAATATTGGTTGGATCTAAATGCAGATGGTGTATTAAACTAATATTTTAAGGTAGCGTGGCCTCTTAATTTCCTCATAGCCTCTACAAGTCTGTGCCTTATACTGCTATACTGGTTCTGTGTATGTATGTTAAAAAATATTTTTGAAATAAATGATTTGGATGGGATGTTTAATGGTCCCTAATACCAATAAAAAAAATTAATAATTTAGACCTGTTTGTGTGTTTGTGCTGGTATCGCTCAAAATTACCGGAATGTTTTTGACCTGGTTTCCACAAACCAAAAGCTTACGGGTAAAATCTTTCACTACATCAGCTTAGCGGCGGAGCACAATATTAAAATCTGTTCTGAACATGAAACTTAGTTAGTAGCGCATCGGACTTTATAATGTATAAAACAACGATAAACTTGTCGCTTGCGTGTTTTTAATACGAATAAAGTGTTAATATTAACACATTCTGTACTTTTTTTTATAACTCAATACCACTAACGATTTAGTTTTAAACATTTTGGATTCAACATTTGGATTTTTTTAAGAGGATTAGAAACACTTGATTTTAGGTTTAAAATGGATTTTATATCAAATTTTGACTAATTAATTATAATAACGACGGCAAGCTTTTCCCTGTTCTACGTGGACGAAACCTTAACTAAATCGAAGAAATGTTGTAAATCTCTAACAAGGATGTGTTTGTACACCAAATGCATTTTCTTAAAAGGATTGTTTTGAATATTTAGAGTTCTTGAAACAAAAAGAACTACTAAACAGGTTTTGCAAAGTTTTTATACGATGAGCTAAACTCTAGGGTATACTTTATCACCTAGGGCAAGAGCAGAAAATTAAAATCTGTTTAAGACAACAAGAAAGCTACTCATATTAATTATCCACTAACAGCCTGGATTTTCTGATAGTTAAAACTGTAAGCTTAACTTATTTAAATAACATAAAAATATATTTATACCACTAGAAAAACAAACAACTCTAATTACTTTTTCATTTATACTTATTTTTCTGATTTATGTAGTATTTCATATGAATACGAAGGGTTTAAACCTAGAACTATGATTGAATCACACCAAGAAAGCTGCCTGGCTTACAGTCACCATCCAACGTACGGAACGTCGTCATCAGTGTTGATCATGATTTACAACGTACGTACATCGGCTTGATCTGTAACACACGCCCCCTTACAAAATTTTGTATTTATGGATTTACATTTGCGTCTTTTGCTGGTACCTGATGATGAAAAATTCTGCTAGGATCATAACTCAAAGTATCCAACATCCGGTTCGCTTTAAGGAAGTCGTTAGGGAGCATGGTAGTTTAAACTTGTTAGCAGAAGGACTTAGTTATGCTGAGAGTGAGAAAGATTCCCCGTTGTGGACGCTGGTACAGTACCAGCCACAAGGTCAGAGTTGGGGCCATTGACTCAACGCGCTCCTCATTAGGGAAAGCAGGAAGGCCACCACGGAGACAAAATTCTGCCCGGCGCGGCGCGGCGGTCCCAGATTTATGCGTCCTGGGAGCACCAACTTCCTTTTTTGATTTACGTCGCCTTAGGAGACTTGATGCATAGCTGCGCGCTCCATATGAATGAGCTGCTGGCCAGGCGGGGAATTCTTTTTACTACATTACGGTGAAGAGCAGTGGGGCCGTCGCGGCGCGGGCCTGTTTGCATCCGCGACAGCAGCTGCTGTTAGAAAACCACGAATGAAATCTACGGCCCGGAGGAAAAAGGAACAAATAAAGAAATATGAATGAGAGTCTCTTGTAACTGCGTACAAGGACCAGCCACCGTAACAACATGACAGTCATAATTAATTAAGGTAATCCCAAAAGGGAAACAAAACAACATAGTTTTTTTCCGTTATCTCATTGTAATAGCCTGCGTTAGTCAGTCGTCTGCTAAAATTTCTTACTCCTTCAATCATTGTTGGCACTAATAGCTTCTATTCACTTTATTTTACAAAAGACCGTACTGAAAAATTTAATTTATTTATCTGTAAGTTGTAAACCAGATAAAAGAATTGCTGGAGAGTCATTTTAATTTGTTGTTGTTGTAATATAACTCGGAAAGTAAGTATATGGATTAAACTGTTCTCGTACGAGATTTTACTACGAAAATATAATCGACATTATCACACAGCATTTATTTTTATAAAATAAGTTGAAGTTTAAAATAGATTATTGAATAATCTGCTCAGGCTATGGAATTCCAAGTTAATTTTTTGTATCTCCTTATTATCATCAAAGCAGATCTATAAAAGATGAAAAAAACTATCTTCATTTTATGATCATTCCGCTTCTAATTTCAACATATTTGTCGTAAAGGGTTATCCACTAAGTGCATATGATGCTCTGACACCATACGGCTCCATAGTTTTTATATTACAATTTGATGATTTCTTGTTCGAAATTTCGTAGTAACGAAAATAACTACTTTTAAATTATCTAATATACAGTGTAGTGATAATACTTGACTACTATCAAAAAAATTCGTCAAGAAGCGTATTGAAAACTAAATAAGAACTCACATTTGTTTTAACATTAACCAAAATAAACAGCCTCATTATAACTAAATACGCAACTCACTAAAAACATTCCAAAGCACCATGGATTGAATTTTTGAATTCATGTTCAACGCTACAACACTCGATTAGGAACACGAAAATATTCACTTTTCGTTTTTGGCGTGTTATGCTTAGGTATGTTTAGCGGTCAGTGTAATACATCTTCCTCATAAATTAAATCATAACAGTAATATCTGCGTAGGAAAGTTTCATAAAAATTATTTTTGCAGTATGTTTTCGGCGTATTTGTTTCGCGCTCGACTAAATTCATATCGTCCTATAAAATTTCATCATAAATCATTCATAGGTGGCTGAATAACAAAACTATTTGGGTTATATATGAAAACGTTGCCAAAACAGTACCCTTTAAAAGTGTTTTTAAGTGTCATCACCATTAATTTTCTCAGAGTTTTCATTTTTGTTAAAAAACTAGCTGGTCCCCATGACTTCACTAGTGATTGTTGACAGCCATCGATATGTAACCATCATAGTGCACGATGTGAGACTCGAGGCTAATACCATGCACAAATATTAGTGATCTGCGCTATGTAGTTGCGGCCTCAAAGCGAAATATACGGGTACACATTTCAAGCACAATATCTCCTACACCTCAATAGCTACCGACATGACACCAACATGGCGCATGCTAGGAGACTTGAGATTAATACCACACACAATCATCAATGGACTGCGCTAGGTTGTTCTGGCTGCAATGTGAAATATAGGGACACACACGACTTTGATAGAAATAGGAAAATGCCTTACGTTGACCAATTTCAACCACCATATCTCCAACACCCTCATTGCTAACGACATGTAACCACCATAGTAGTGCACAATGGGAGACTCGATGCTTATACCACACACAAACACCAATGGTCTATCCTATGTAGTTGTGGCAGGAAAGAGAAGTATAGGGACACATAAGTCTATGGACAAAATAGGAAGAAGCCCTACATCGACCACCTTTAACCGCCATATCTCCTCTCTCCCCCCCCCCCCTCCCAGCTAACGACATTCGGCCAACGTTGTGCACGATAGGAAACACCAGTGAACTGTGCTAGGTAGTGGCGACTGAAAAGTGAAATATAGGGAAACACACGTCTATTTAATGAGAGATTATTTACACCTTTTAACGATATTGGAGACTCATTTCTCCATAAATGCAAAACCGAATGTGAATGCCATAAAATAACGTATTCTGAATTTTTTGCATACTTATCCATCAATACTGCTGTAGTTGGTGTAGGTGAGAGAAAAAAGCATATATCTCACTTTCTTGACGTGGCTGGTACTATAATATTTTTTTAGTGTTGGTATAGGGTTTCTTTACTGGCAATTAAAGAGATTTCTCAGTGAAATTTCGTCACAATCAGTATAAAGGTGAATTTACAAGGTTATGGCAGCCGGTGAACATACCAACCGCCAAGATGAAATTACGAGGTTCCAATGTTCTCCATTGTCTGCTATGGATCCCTACGAAGAGCTGATTCTAAAATATTTTGAAAGTGGTTACAGCTGAATTTATGTTCTTATTTATTAACCTTTCTGATCGGCGCCTCTATAGATTGCAGCAAACCCTTACACCCCCATGAGTCAGATTACAGTCTTATTGCAGATTTAGTATCCATGCAACGGTAAGTCGATGTATATCTATGTGTCTAATGTGTATGATTTTAAGAATTTAACGGGATAGTGTAATGCTCAGTTCAAGATATCTTCCAGACTTTCTGTGTGGCGTGAGCAACGAATTGGACAGTTGGGGCTTATCCCGGTCTCCAACGAATTTTTGTGAATGAGATACCTTTCTCCAGCCCAACGAAAGGGGTTATTAGCCAACGACTTTCCCCGCGCCTTCCCTTTTGTCTTCCAGATGGATAACCGACGTGCGATCTTGGTGAATAGTGAGATGACACAAACATTGAGAATCACGCGCGACAAAACGCGACTGGCTATTATTCGGGAGGACTCTCCATAAAATATGATTTTTGAAGTGACTCTGGGTTTACATATAGAGGCTTACGTTGACTTGTGTTCGCTTGTTCTGACATACTTGAGCTTTTCATCGCTGGAAGGTTTGTTATTTGAGCAGCTATTTATGGTTGATATAACGAGACTGATTCCAGTGACAGGAATTCTACGATCGTAAGATTATGGAAGTGCAGTCGATAACTACGAGAATAGATGTTGTATGAAATTCAGGCAAAAATAGATCAAGCATCGTAAGCGAACTACACAAATCATCAAGACACCTTTACCAGTGTTGTGCTTATCACACACAGAACATATTTACACGTTTCGGAGACAGATGATAACACAACATTCCTCCGGGTCTGACAATCTGTTTCTACCACGGGTAGGACACAACTCCTTCCAAACTCATAATTACACGTCTCGTGCCTCATGGTCAGCCAGGACCATATATATATGCTTTTAATAGTTGTAAAAGTTAATTAAGGCCTTTCAAAAATCCGATAGAGATTATGGATTCTAAACATGGCCTTTAAACCTACAGAGAAACGCAGTATTTTCCAGAGTAATTACTAAATTTAGTTACAGAGAACAGAGCATTCATGCTAGTATAGTTGAAGCCACGCAATTAATTTACCCCTTATCTTTTGAGAGAATACTTTAATCTTTGAATGGAAGCGCAGCGTTTGAAGAATATATGTTATGTTGTTTAATAACATTACTACATTATTTCTTCGATAATTTTCATATTAAATTTTGATATATTTGCTGATATTGTGAGATACTCCATTTTATTGACCTTATATTCCTTTAAGTTCGCAAAGCAACCAAGGTGTTGCTGGATACTCCGTTCTTGGCCAAGTCAATATCTGTTTGAAATTCTCTTTTTTCTGCTTTTTATTCACCTCATTTTGAAACACAAACTAAGAACTACAACTCTGGCCCCGGTAAAATGGATGTGAGAACAGTTGCCCATATACACTATGAGAATGATTGCATGCAGGACTGCCAGGTGAATTCAGCTCACTCTGAAAATACATGGCTAAACATCTAGTCACTTTGACTGTTGAAAACACTGTAATTGGAGACTATTCTGACAGAAGATTGGAATGGATTTCCGTTGCATTTTATAGTTAGCACCATAATCGGTATGATAGTAAAAGAGCCAGTTGGTGGCATATACGGGTATTGCAGATGAGTGTGTTATTATTGAACCGGTTGGATGAAAACCGACTTTGAAGAGTTGAATTTGAAAGACACAGCGAGTTATGCTTTAAATTGAGCAAAGAACTCTAGTCCCGAATTCCTCAAGTGAATTTGCTTCTTACAAATACAAACATAATAAAAACATAATAAAAATACTGACCTATAATGCAATTTAACAGCAAATATTTTGAAAACAAAGATCCAGATCGATAACTTGAAGGCATTAATGTTTTACTGTCAAGCTGACGATACTGACTATAATGCTTATATTCCTTATGAAAGCGTTACAGAACTGATTAGTAAACTAGGCTGGGAGTCTCTGGTAGATAGACGACACACGTTTCGTATAAACTTATTGGTAAACATGCGTACTCCCACTTTCACTTACGAGTGTAGTGAAATACTTCGTCCACCAATCTATTTGGGTCGGAATGACAGGAAAGATAAAATTAGAGAAATAAGGTGCCGCACTGATTCTTATATGAATTCTTTTTTTCCTCGTACCATTAGGGATTGGAATGCACAACAAAGAGATTAGGTTTGGTGCTGAGCACCCTCTGCCACCCACAGTCTTGTGATTTGCAGAGTATACATGTAGATGTGGATGTAGATGTAATGCAATTTAACAGCAAACATTTTGAAAACAAAGATCCAGATCGATAACTTGAAGGCATTAATGTTTTGCTATCAGGCTGACAAAACAACTCTTAATAAGAAATCTGAAAAAAGTAGCCTGATGTGAATGTTTGCCATAACATGACGTAAACAGAGCAACATTCTAGGAAAAACCAGTTCGTGACTTACTCAACAAGCAAATCTTAATACACCTGCGTTACATTGAAACAAGTTTAGCATACATATCTCAAACTATTTTACCTTCTTTGTGAAGAGCCTTCACTCGCGCTATACAACCTTCTCCAAACGGTGCGACACACAAACTGCCTCGCTTTTTTTTTTTTTTTTTTTTTTTTTTTTAACAGTTTAACGTCCCTTTTTAACAACGTGGTCTTTAGAGACGGGAAAGGATGGGGGCAAGGAATGGGAAGGAATTCGAACCGCCGTCCTCCCGAATGCGAGGCCAGAACGCTATCCGTTACACCACCACGCTCGGTAAACTGCCTCGCGCCCCGCCATGCTACAATGCAGGCGACCATCGCTGACTGCCGAGCTTTCCTGGGCAGCGTCAAATATTGTTATTTAAATGTAGGACGGCCATATGAAACCTCCTTGATTTAAAAGAAAAGAAGAAAGGTTACTTCACAAGAGAGAGCCATGGTGTGGTATACTGGACCATCATTACCAATTGCTGTCCAAAGGAATTTTCGACGTGATGTGCAGACAATTAAGGCTTGGAATATATATATATATATATATATATATATATATATATATATATAAATTGATGTAATCGGTTTCATCTTCATCACTACAGACATGCTTGAGCGCACATGAACAGAAATTGAACATCGCTTAGACAATCTGAGGGCTACGAAAGAATCAAACTTAGAAGTGCACTGATTTTTTGTATAAAATTTTTTGAGTCGCTTTACATGATGGTGCAAACCGCAAGATTCTATGTTTTATAGGTTTTTTTATACAGTAGTTTGAAATATCGGAGGTTTCATGCGGACACAATGTATAATAACACTATGCTATCCCGTTTACTAAACAAACTATAGTCTATGTAAACCCTACAATATTACAAATCAAGTTACAAACATTAACATAATTATTCAGGATACTCATAATTAATTAATGCAACGTAATTCAATTACTTGTATTTGTTGTAATTATTCTTCAGCGATATGTTAATTACTATGACATCATCTATGATAAAGTACATTGTTTTAGGGAGAAAACTTTCAGATTTTAATTTACCTAGATTGATTGCAATATACCACTGCTTCGTTATTTTCATTGCGAAATGAAAGATCAGAAAGAGAGCCAGATCCAATCTTTTAATGGATCGCTATGCTCAGATTTTAAACAAGTTAACTTCACAGCGTGAGTAAACACAAGCAAATGCTTTCGGGAGGATTCAATCACGCACAGCTCCCGACCAGGATCACGTCAGGCAAAAGCCGGATTATATAAGTAAATCAACGGACAATCCCTGATGCTACAAATTCAGAGAAAGAGTCTTTCTCCCAGATAAAGTGCACAGTAACGCAATAGTAAATGCGTGTGATTCAGCTTTCAACAGCGCATTGTACTACTTGCGTATGTTAGTTTCACACAATACAGGCGTACGATTAGAACATATTGTTTCTGCATGGAAACTACTCTTTAGTTAGAAGGTTAAACTTTTTAACGTGATAATTAAAACGTTGTACATCCATTAAAATCTACTTTTTCAATAATTTTTCAGTGTTATAAAAATAAAGTTAAACTAAAAAGAAATGTTCACACTGTGTGTTGTTATCTCTCGTTAGTTGCCTGTAAATCACAGTTCGTTGCCTCACAAAATAAATGTCTGATGAAGAACTGGTACTTTTAATAACTAATCCTTAAATGTAATAGTTACTAGAAATTCACTCAGATTACCACGAAAAAAGTATCGATACGCTAATTTTGAGCAAAATATGCCCTCTGCAGTAATTAATAATCATTCGTGTATCCATATCATTTGCTGCTTTCATTATTTTACCTCTCTAGTATTAATTTTTTCTTTAACCATATACATTTACTAGCCGATACCCGCGAATTAGTACGCGTGGACTTAGAATTTCATTGCCAGAATTGAATATAGAAAGCTGTTAGTAAGTATGCACCGAGTCTGCATAATATGACAGGAAAGCCATCACTATATCATTCTATCGTCGAGCCTGTCTCATAAATAGAATCAGTTTCAAACATAAAGACAAACGAGGGTGTGGGGATGTGGAAAAACGGAGGGAGGGGGGGTTAGCTAAGGACAGCTTTATTTCAGATTGGTCTTTTCGTCTTCAACATGAACATCCGATTCTTGGATTTTCTAATAACTTTAGCTTCTCGTGCTCTGCTAGAGCAACCACTTAGGCCAGGTTTACGCCCGCAAGGCATGCCTAAAAAGAAGACAAAATAAACAGGTGCCAGAAACATTTAAGCAGACACAAAGTAATGGTACAGTGCAGAGCAAATCGTCATCTATACTAAAATACGTTTTGTATCTAAACGAAATTTACTAACGAATCATACACTAACAGACTGCGCGAGAAGCACAGTTTGAGAAACCGACGTAGCATTACAGATTAACACACCCTTCCGTTCGTCTGTCACCATTCGATAAGTTCTCTAAACATAGTGACTAAAACTTTTATTTATGTCGTGTGACCTTCCTACAGATATGAAGTATTTCCTTGTGAAATTCCATCAAATTGATATAGCCATTTAGACGACAAACCTAACAAAAAGACAAAGACTTACTTTCGCATATATAATATTATTAGTGCCGATCACACACGCACATACTCTCTCTCTCTCTCTCTCTCTCTCTCTCTGACTGCAAGAGAAACAACTGTTGAGTGATAACTATAGCGTAAAAAGGTGTACACCTACAGCATTGTTAGACCGCGTACGATTTGCCAAGCATTTCACCCATAAATTTGTGATATCTACAGTTTAATATAGAATCTGAACTGACCGTCCAGGCATGGCTCATACGACCAAAAACAATTCTTAAAACTATTCGTCTCCATCGGGATCTGAACCGGGAGCTACGGTCCAAACATTGGTAAGCCAGCGCGTTAACCACTGAGCTACCAGGCAGCTATACTGTACGGTACTACAGAGTTTTACACATCCTTAGCGTCGGTCTATGTTCGTTTTACTAATTTTTCGAAAATAAATGACAATATGTACTATTTATACAGAAAAAGTATCCTATGTTCATCCTAATGCCAAATCGCATCTCCTTGTCAAATTTCTACACGATCATAGACGTTTAGTCCAAGAAACGTAACCAACAGACAGAAAGAGATACAGAGTTACTTTCGCATTTATAATATTACTTAAGATTATATAATTAGTACAGTTAATTACTCCTTTATAAATAACAGAATATTATTATTTCTGCTACCATAAAAGCGCTTATTTTATTCTGACCTGATATCTTACAGAATTCTCTGTAGTCCACTTAACAAAGCTGTGCTGTTCGTTCAAATTAACTGAAGAATGAAGTTTCCGAGGAAGAAATCCTCGCCAACTGTTAGCTGCTTGGTAACTCCCCCACCCCCTTTCCCCAATTGCAGTTACTGTTTCTTCCACCCCTTATACTCCGCAGCATCTACCACTCTCCAACTCCTGATTATTTCCCACTCAACCCCTCTTTCGCATGCCACTTTTGCCGTCTGGCTTTTCAGCTATATTTCCAGCCAGTGAAAAAAGTTTCTTCCCTCTACATGAGCACCCCCATTTATATTTCCTTCCTGGCAACTCTCTAAAACAGCCGACACTTCCGGTCTTTCAGAGAATTAATTTTTATTGGGCTTCAGGCAGTTGTTGGACCTTCTGGGTTTTATGAATTCCTGGGAAGGAAGGAAACATGTTTCCCGGAAGGAAAATTACTAACCCGCTTGCAGTAAAAGTCAGTTTCTGGACTATCGAATATTTTATCTAGAATACAGATCATTTTCAGAAATTTTAATATGATTATACTTCTGTTAAAGTCGTTTTTTCGTTTACCTCTCTAAAAGCTAATAAGTTTTTGGATTAAATACCCACGTTTGAAACAAACGAACATGTACATACCATTTATAATTTCAGGTACATAATATCACACTGCGATTTGTTCGAGCAATCGTACCATCACAATTAAATTAAATCAAAAAAAAAATCTCTCTTCAGCAAAATTACCAAGGAACACATATCCTAGTACAGTGAATTGAATATACCAAACACAGCAGTCGAGAGATACGCTAACGGTACCACAGAACGCAGTTGCCTGAGCACATTTCATTATGGTAATTAAACAATATAAGACAAGTGTGGAAATGAAAAAAGACAATTATTGCATTAGGTTGTGGAAAGATTGGAATAAATTACTAAAAACAATGATGAAAAATTTTCCAAAATCGCTAAAAATTTAAAGTTGGAATCAGCATGGGGCAGAAGTAGGTAGGAAAAGGAAATGGTAATAAATGGGTGTGTAGGGAAATTGACACAGGAGCAAGCGCTCTATCGCAATCAAAATAAATTAAATTAAATAAACCTCAAGAATTCCTGCTCAATTCATGAAGTAAATGTCTGAAGATACGACTATCCGAAACAAATAATGAACAGCACCCTACAAAACGTAAGCTCAGCATTTATTATCAACTTCATTTAATGAAACACTCATTACAAACCGGAAATTGCGATTTCAGAAACCGGTTGAGATAGTTTCAAGCTGTAGTGCATTCCGCCATTGTATTAGTTGTACCTATAGTTTAATATGGAATCACAAACACGGAGTAGTCTCTAGTAGGGATATAAACTGGAAGCCATTTGCTGCTATATGCAGTATAATGTTAATACCGTACTCCGAAAGAGCACTCCTGCACTTATCCTCGACAAAGTTTTACAAGGTGGCTATTCATTTTCGCTGTTCTAGAATTACAGTTTTGTCAATATAGGACCACCTATTAACCTTTATACTACATTACACGTGTTCTCACAAAGCTAACAAGCATGAAAGCTGCTTGTGTGTTAATTTCTCTCTTAAATTTTGATTCTGCCTTTACGTCTCGTCGACGTCGTGGGCATTAGAGGCAGGAAAGGACTAAGGTCATGGAAGGAGAAGGAATTCCATCATGGTTGTTTGAAGGAACTGTCCGGCATTAGCCTGAAGGGATCTGGGGAAACAATGTAACGCTCTTTTAATAATTCTCTGCAAATTACTTTCTACATCTCTACTACACGGTATTTAATACGAATTACAGGGTGGCATCTAAGTTGAAACAGCAAGTGTGACATTTGATGGAGTCAATATAAAGTTAATTTAAAAACAAAAGCACGACGCGATGAAAATTTTTCCATTTAATTACTGTAATTGTAACATCAATACCTACTGTATTTGTTTATCCTTAAAGCAGCCATACTCAAAGTGTGCTTCGCGGAGCACTGGAGCTCAACGTAAATAATGTCAACCAAAAGAACGAACTATTCATACCACTACTTCAGATTGTCACATAATAACAATTTCATAAATTTACGGTGGAATCAATACATTATTACGTAAAGTAGCTACCGATTACCTATTTTTCTATGATTTTCGTTAAATTTTGGAGAATAACATAAAACATAGTTTTTATTTACTTTAGAGCTCCGCAGAATATAAATTTTTTAAGAAAGCTTACGTTGCCAATAAAGTTGGATGACCTCTCTCCAAGTGTATACACAGACGGAAAAAAAAATCCCAACACCAAGAAAAAATTATTGTAGAGTAATGAAATTTGGACAATGTATTTGTCAAGTTAACATGTTTAATTGATTAAATTTTCAAGATCACAGGTTAATTTAAGCTCAAGAAAATGCATTTCAAATGTGAAATACTGTTAAATTAATAGCCGGTGTAACCTCCAGAATTTTGAATGCAAGCCTGCAAACGTGAATGCATTGTGTCATACAGGTTTCGAATGTCACTTTGTGGTATGGAGTTCCATGCTTGTTGTACTTGTGCTGTCAATACTGGGACGGTCAGTGCTGGCTGTGGATGATGCTGGAGTTGTTGTCCAATGATATCCCATACGTGTTCAATTGGAGACAGATCTGGTGATCTCGCAGGCCAAGGTAACATGTCGACACTCTGTAGAGCACGTTGCGAGACAACAGCGGTATGAGGGCGAGCGTTATCCTGTTGAAAAACTCCCCCTTGAATGCTGTTCATGAATGGCAGCACTACAGGTTGAATTACCAGACTGACGTACAAATTTGCAGTCAGTGTGTTTGGTATAACCACAAGAGTGCTCCTGCTGTCATAGGAAATTGCTCCCCAGACCATGACTCCAGGTGTAGGTCCAGTGTGTCTAGGCCGCAGACAGTTTGGTTGCAGGCGTTCCCCTGGCCTCCTTCTGACCAACACTGGAGATCTGTTGTGTTTTCTGATGAAAGCAGGTTCTGCCTTGGTGCCAGTGATGGCCGAGTGTTGGTCAGAAGGAGGCCAGGGGAACGCCTGCAACCAAACTGTCTGCGGCCTAGACACACTGGACCTACACCTGGAGTCATGGTCTGGGGAGCAATTTCCTATGACAGCAGGAGCACTCTTGTGGTTATACCAAACACACTGACTGCAAATTTGTACGTCAGTCTGGTAATTCAACCTGTAGTGCTGCCATTCATGAACAGCATTCAAGGGGGAGTTTTTCAACAGGATAACGCTCGCCCTCATACCGCTGTTGTCTCGCAACGTTCTCTACAGAGTGTCGACATGTTACCTTGGCCTGCGAGATCACCAGATTTGTCTCCAATTGAACACGTATGGGATATCATTGGACGACAACTCCAGCATCATCCACAGCCAGCACTGACCGTCCCAGTATTGACAGCACAAGTACAACAAGCATGGAACTCCATACCACAAAGTGACATTCGAAACCTGTATGACACAATGCATTCACGTTTGCAGGCTTGCATTCAAAATTCTGGAGGTTACACCGGCTATTAATTTAACAGTATTTCACATTTGAAATCCATTTTCTTGAGCTTAAATTAACCTGTGATCTTGAAAATTTAATCAATTAAACATGTTAACTTGACAAATGCATTGTCCAAATTTCATTACTCTACAATAATTTTTTCTTGGTGTTGGGATTTTTTTTTTCCGTCTGTGTATGTACTGAATTTTTCATTCCTAATTTTTTTGTACAACATGATGAACAAAATAGGACGTACGCAAAGATATAAAAAAAGACTGATATATTAGCCAGGCAAGAATGGGCGACCCCTACTTGACTGGAGACGCCCCAACTGAAGTTGAGAATAGCTAAAAATGAATCGGTTGCAGTCTAGACTTATTATCAGCCTCTTTATAAGGTCAGATAATACAACTCTTTTTATGTGTAGACCCATTGAAACCTGACGGAATATTATACTAACGACATCAAGAAGTACTTGATTAACCCACGCGGTATATCTCAGAAGCATTATGAATTTGGTGAATAAAACTAATGTGAACATTCATCTGAGAGAGCAGCGGACCGCTCTTCCCGTCAGACAGGTTCTCAGAGATGCGACTCTGCTCTCGCTGTGTGACAGTCGATCCGACGTGTGATCTCGAGAGGGGTCCTAATGGAGGTCTAAATCGACTTGAAAATCCCCGGGGGCAGCACGGAACGGAGTGTGTATGGGAGCCCTGCGAGGAGCGCTCGCCCGTGAGATGGGCTCACTCAATCGCGCTCGCGCGGGATTAGGTTGCCATGGCAACGGCATCTCGCGGCCACAGACAGCGGGTAGCTTACTCGGAGGAAATCAAGAGCATCCCCCCGCAGATATCTGTAAACGATACAGTGAGCTATCTAACTGTAAAGCCCTAAAAGTGGGAAACAACCGTATCACATTCCGAATTTGAATCTGTACTAAACTTCTATATTTTACAGAGGGCCTGAATACGACAGGTAGTCGGGATTTCCTAAAAGACTTAAACTGACCATCAACTCTTGTTTACATGATTTTAATGGGGATGCTTCGTGCTACTGTTTTATACAGGACTGCCTAACTAGCTACGAGAGATGCGGAATACTTGGCAAATTCAAACTGTCATTAACGTCACAGACCTACCATTCAGATCTCATGGACTATAATACTATGTCTCTATCAATACTAATGCAGAGTGGTTACTCTATTTTCTAATGCTGTGATTAATTTTCAGGAACCATACAGTTATGTTTATTTTCCAACTTAAATCAAATTTCTCTTACAAGCCATGGGAGGAGAGCAAGTAAAAAAACTGGTGCATTCATCAGTGTGTACACGCCCGACAAGTGAAACTTCTTCGTCTTTTTCTGTGTATTTTTTGATGTGTTTTTCGCACTAGAGTGGACGAACGATACCATACAGCATTTGTACAGTAAATAGGAACCTCAAAATTATTCTCGTAATCTAACAAAAATGATTAAAAAGCACACTTTGCTAGATTACAAAGTATTTCATAGCCGTAGTCTGTATTTTGTATTTAGTGTTGTTATATCGGAGAACATCGACAAAATTACCGGGCGTGGTGGGAGAGCGGTAACTCTGTGGCCCAACATCCGGCAGGAGGCGGGTTCGAATCCTCGTCAGGGCATCCAGATGTGAGTTTTCCATGGTTTCTCCAGATCACTCCAGGCAAATGCTGGGAAGCTACCTTTATAATTCCGTGGCCGAATTGCTTCCTGTTTCTTGCCTCCATCCTTTCCCGCCTCTAATAACCTCGACGTCGACGAGGCGTAAAGCCATAAGCAAAAAATTATCTGATAACCCTCCTTATAATTAATTTTCGTTAGTAACTAGCTTCTATTACCAACAGAAATGATGAGCTGAAGGGACATTTTTGACACAAACTAAAAAAAAATACTAGTGGAGGTATCACTATGCAAAAATTTCATTGTATTTAGATTCTAATCCCGTCAGAAATGACTGGTTGAACGTAACTTCAATAATTTTTATAAGCTTAAACGACTCATTCCCATTGGTGTTAATGCAAATGCTAATATTTCTGCATGAAATTGGATGCTTTCATCGCACTGCTTTTAATACAATCATTACATCGCGATGTGAATGTATTTCCAAATTTCTTTCCTTACTATAACAGCGATAACAGCATATAATAAAACCATCTACATACAACAAATGTAAATAACTCCTTCACTTTGCACTAAGATAAATGTTACTATTCCTGCATACCCGATATAAATGTAATTCCAAATTTCTTTTGTTACTACGGCAGCTCAGAGCATATAATGAAACGATCTACGTCGAACAAATTCAATTAAACAACATCACAAGCGTATTAATACAGTCATTGTGTCGCGATATAATGATTCAATATTTATTTTGTAACTGGAACAGCGATCAGAGAATATAATGAAACCATCTACATCGAACGAATATAAGTTAAAAAACATTAATAAAAGTAGCAATTAAATATATTGATGCATATATCAGTATGTAAAAATTTTGTTAGTAGCTAGCTTTTAAACCACCAAAAATATACAGTTTTAAAGCATATCTCCAGCTCATAACGTAAATAATTTTAAAAAAGTAATTCAAAATGCTGTAACGACTAGTGCTAATATTTCTGCATGTAAATTAAAGCATTTATCGCACGCACATTAATATATTCAATGTAGCCCGATATAAATATGATTTCAAATTTATTTTCCTACCAACATCATATAAGGAAACCATCTACATCGGCAAAATATAATTAAACAAAAAGCAACTAACAAATAAAGCAAAAAGTCCACTAAAAAAACTGGTGCATGTACAACAGCTTAATAATTGCGACTCCTCCGCATGTAAACATACAGTCTGAAGCTGTCACGTGATTTTCAGTGAAAAATATATGTTCAGGTCGATATATACATGCATATAAAGCGAAACGCGAAGGAATTCAACACGATGTAGCGTGTACTCACTGTTTTAGATGAGCTTAAAAACAGTTGCTTGCATTAACAGAATATCAAGTACGCATGCGCAGAGCGTTAAGTGTGAGTGTACATAACGTTGCGGAACATGCGCTTTTGACAAGTAACGTGTAGCCTGTAACGCTAACAAAATTCTTCCCTAACGCGGCCGGTGAAGTTCCATTTCAAAAGTACTTACTCTCTTCGAATGGCATTAAACTCGTGGGTCCAGTGGAAGATGGTGAGACAAATTTTCCTCTTACTAAAAACAGGTCACCACCAAATATACCGATCAGATGGAAACGCAACACGTGTTATGGACTATTGACTTCGTTCTCATTTATTTTACTAGCTAAATGTTAAAAATTGTACTGACACAAAATTTATCGCCGATATTTGACATTGCACCTCTGATGTATCCATATGGCGGTTCTCTGCGTAGCAGACTACTTAATCTACTACAGTTGCGTACTACGAAATCATCAAATCCTTTGAACCAACAACAAATGTTTAATATTTGCATGCTTTTATATTCCGAGATCTAATTTTAACTTATCGACGGCAGGCAGAGATTTGTGGTGTCTCTCTCTATTTTATCCAGTGATCATATACCTACTGCCTTCTAATGTTGAGGGACTTCATTTGTTTCGGGAAGAAATCGTGTAACTTAAAATGAATCTCTTTACTTTTTAATAAAAAAATCACAGTCATAGTAAAGTAAGAACTTATTTCATGCGGAAAGTCGTTTTCTGTATTATTGGTGTCCGGATTAATTTATTTTTAACTTACAACCCACAGTTACCTAAAAAATCCATTATTTCTAGTTTCTTTCGTCATATCCTTGCCCGTCTCTTAATGATTGTTAGGAAAATACGTATTCAACGAAAACGTAAACTAAACTAATCAAACGCTGTTAAATTCAAACCAAACACACACCAAATAACATAAAACACATAAATTCCATTAACGCAAAAAAACTGCACTAAACATTCAAATACCGCCAACACACAGAATAGTAAGTTAATATCACTTTACATCTCTTTCCTCTGCCACACAAATACATTCAATCGAACAAAGCAAAACATGCACAAAAAATTCATTTCAAATTACGCGTCCACAACACACTCGGCAGAGAATCAACGATCTGCACAGCTCGACAACAACAGCAGGCATAAGTAAACAGTTTTCTGAACATTGCGAAATTCGAAGCTAAACAGTGCACCAAAATTGACAAAATTGGAGAAATACGCAGGTCACCAACCACCTCACCTCATGATGGAAATTTAAATATTAGTTGCATTACGACGCTAGTATATGAAAGTAATTATATTATACAAGAAAGAATCCGACCATGGCCTTTTGAAGGAAGCACCCCAGCATTCGCCTGGAGTGATTTGGGGAAAGCATGGAAAACCCAGATCTGGATGTCCGGAAGGGGATTCGAACCTGCGTCCACCGGAATGCAAAACCAGAGCGTTAACCACTCATCCACCACGCTCGGTCAGTACGTGAAATATTTTTTACTAAAAGAATATATTTATTGCATATTTATTACCATTTTCCCGCCCAGTTGGGTCAGTTGGTTGCGGCACCGTGACTGTGTCTGGCTATGACATGGAGTTAGCCGATTCCAGTTCTGGTCGTCGAAGAAATTGGCATCAGGACTTGGCCGACAGGTTAGGAGAGGTGCTGGTGCACAATTCCTAATCATCAGATTGTGCGCCAAAGAGCTGGGGTAATTCCCAAACATCTCTCCATTGCGTATTAAATGAGGGCATACGACACTGCTGTAGCGTTTATAATCTATTAGTATAATAGGCTTAATGTAGCGTGTCGCACTGATGTCATGTCACGCGGTGACGTCAAGCTATGACGTTGCGCTATGACGTCACGCTTTACGATATTATTTGTGGGAGTGCGCGTTATTTAATATCATTTCCAAGCAACAGTGAATAAATTAACTCACAGAACACTGAAATAAAAGTATGTATTTCGTTAAAATCGATATATCAATCATTAGATGCTTATATTTACGTAATATTCTTTTGATATATTGAAGTATTCCGTTAATTCTTTGTCCATAGATATTGTAAGATAAAAGCTTTGTATTTCGAGCATCAATGTTGAGAAAAGTTTGGTTTAAGTGTTACTTAAAATGGATCAGAATTACAACTGGCATTTGACGCTACGGCAGAGGGCATGAATAATTTAGCTTTTTTTTCAAAATAATTTAAACTGTACGTATTATTGTAATTATTAATTCGTTTGAACCGAAATAGTTGCCTACTCATCTCGAATTGTGCAGCCTACACTACAATTAATAATGTAAGTTTATCAGATTAATTTTAATCTTCTTTGATTTCACTGAGTAATATTACTGAGGCTATTACGTATTTCCGCAATGTGTAACTATGACAGCTATTCGAACGTTGTAATATCGGTCTGAATCACGTTGCAGATTTTTGGTTTATTACCTTTCTTTTTTATTGAATGTTTTTGATGAAATTTATGTTGTTGCGTAATGTATCTCATCAATGAATTGTCGTTTTGCACACGTTCGTTTTGTGATATTATTGGCTGTGGCAAAATAAAAACGAGGCCCAAAGAATTGTGCTATTCGTTTGAAATTTACCACATACGTTCCTATGGTCATACCTTTTAAGAAAAAGTGTACATGAAAGCAAAAGGCAGCTTACGTTAGACGTGAAGCAACATGAAAATTACGAATTAACACAACACAAAACCGCCAATTCAAATGTTCACGTCAAAGATATCATTTGTACAGCAACAACTGTAAAAACGCTGGCAACGTTTCTTGATAGGATATAAATATATTCCTGCGTTGTATAATTCACTTCTTACAACAACTTATTTCATACTTATGTCGCGATACATGACATCACCATCAATGCGCATGCGATTAAAGCTTTCATTTTGTAGCGGCAGTATTACCCGAGATTGTGATTAGGTTGAAATCCAGCCTGGACAAAAATAAATAATGAACCTTATCACAGCAATAGCATGTTGAATTTAGCTATTATTAGTTATTTAAGCAGGTTTCATAAGCACTATGTCACGTTTTGATATCATGAATCACGATGTAAACTACTCCCGTATGTGGTTAGTTTTAAAATGCAACCTGGACCAGGATAGCTACCGAAACCATTTGTCATAGTGCCAGGCAATAGGAACTGCATTTATATTATAACAATTCAATTTATTTCAACAATTGCTAAGAAAGGAATTGCTACAATACTGAAAGAAAAGTATGAATTTTGTTTAAATTGTCATATTGATTATTAGTTGCTTTTTTTAGTGATATGATTACTTGGTTTGAATGAAAGAAGTTCCAAATTGTTCGCGATCTATGCAACCTAAGCCACAATTGAAACTCATATTAAATGACGTAAGAAGTTAAGATTTATTTTTAGCATCCTTCGTTTTCACTGGGGTCATTATTTCAGCCGAATGTAAGCTGTGCCAGGCGTTAAAACATCGATCTTCATCATAGACAATAAGAAAGTTGTATGAAACTGTGAAGATTTTGGATCGCATGCATGATTGGTATAGATGCATGATGACATTGACATGCGATTCAGGGAATGTATAAATTCGCGTGTGAATGAAGCTATGATTTTCTATCGGCTATATTGGCGAAGATTGTAGTTAGGCTGAAACGCAACCTGGACCAAATTGACAACTGAAACTTTTTGCTACATCACAAGGGACGAGAAATTACAGCATAGTGAGCTTTATTTTATAAAATTTCTATTTAGGTAAACAACCAAAAAGAAATCACTTGCCAGAACAGTCCGTTAAACCCGTCATTTTTGACGGGCTTTTTGGCTAGTAACAATAATAATAATTGATTAAACTGCGATGGAGCGCACGCTCCGGTGGCAAACTCCCTACACACCCATACTTCTCCCTCCCTCCTCCAGCCCACTTTAGCCCTCAACCAACTTTTACTTTTAATTTTTTCAGTGTTTTCGGTAAATTATTCATCACTTCTTTTGGCAATTTATTCCAATACCTTACACCCTTTACTATAAAAGAAAATTTTCCCATACCGTTATGCCTGACATCTTTACTCTTCCAAGCACCTCTCTTAATTTCCCACAAATATCCTTCGACGCTTCATCGCCAATATAGGCCTTGAACATCCCCATGACTCTCTTCTCCCTCCTTCTATCCTCCAATGAATCCCACCCCCGCTCCTTTATCATGTTAGTTACCAATTGTGTTTCGCGCTAATTTCCAAGACTAATCTGGCAGCCGTTCTCTGCACTCCCTCCAACCAAAATGTGGATTCCATTCTACGCCACCATATTCCAGCAGTGGTCTTACCAGTGTTTTGTACCCCAATTCCCTTACTTTCCTAGTGCATCCCTTCATCGCTCTTTCAAACAGGTGAAGAAGGATTTTGAACCCTAATCTGTTTGTAATAATTTACTCAGCTAATCGGGATTCACTGTCATTGTTATATAAATGTATGAAATAACTGCTTAACAAACGGATTACTGATAACAGCAGTTAAAAATAGGCGTATTCTATTTTCCTTAGTTTATTTTCTCTTTTTACGAAAGATTCTAGAGTATAGAGGAATAGTTTTGTTTAATAAAAACACAAAAAAATTTAACAATCAATGCAATTTCTTGTAGCTACTCTGTCGAAATTCTGACTGGATTTTCATTTGCACATAATACATGATAAATTTGCAAAGTAATCTGTTTACATCGCCGATATGTACCAACAAAATACATTGAATTATTTATACCTCTCACATAACTATTCTCACAGTTTCTTTATTTTAATTTTCGGTATTTGTGTACAATATAGTTGTTTATTATTATCCTTGATTGATATTAAAATATGTAGGCGTTCTGTTCCATCATTGTTTTCGATACTTTTTGTAAAAAAATCTTTTGACTTTTGAGAGCACTGGGGTCTGTATCAAGCAACAATCTTACGATTACTTGTCCTAATTGCGCTTGGAATTTTTCCTATACCTCCTTTGTATCTCATGCCGCTTCGTTTAAATTTATTTAACAATAGTATTAATGCCCTAGACTGTTCTTCATTACTATATAAGCGATACTCCCTTCTAGGCAGAGTCAGTTCGCTCCGTGCTCCTATACTGTACGAACTGTTTAATAAAGCTTCGTTGCGTTAAAGTAAGTGTGTTCATCAACGACCCCGCTCGGCCCAAGGACCCTGATCGTGGTTAACTGCGAACAATATGATCAAACACAACTCTAAAATATTCGTGCCGTCAGCGTGATTTGAACCCAGGGCTGGAGCCAGAATTTTTTTAAAGCAAGTGCCTTAACCACTGAGCTACCAGAAAGTTCGCGAAATGAGAACTGCTGTCCCATATATAAAATGGCGAAACAAAATATAATACCACTACAAATTTGATAATAAAGTAATCGTTTTCAAAAAAATAAAACCCGTCTTCAAAGAAACACATTAAAATTTTAAAATAACTTTATACCTTGCTTAGAAGAAAATAAATTTACATGAGCAGTACTTTACATTACTATTTTTGAACTCTGTTACATTAATCAGTTATTTTTGGAGCCGGTGCCAGCCAAAGCAAGAAAAAAAAAAAAAAAAAAAAAAAAAAAATGAAATGACATAATACGAAAAAGTTACTACTTACTCATGATTAATGTTAAAAACATGTTTCAACAAAACTAAAACATACAGGTGATACACCTATATTATATAAACTTTAAATCCTTTACCGCATGATGCAGCCTCCCAACTGGCAATATAACGTCAGAGATATGCCTAGACCACCAAGGAGGCCGGGCCACAGATTAAAATACCGTCTAATTAGTTCCTCCAAACTGTCTCACTAAATGCTGTAAAAAATTCGGAATTTTCGTTCGGACTCTCTGTGTTGCCTGGAATAGCAAATAAAATACAGCAACTCGTTCCTCGTGATGTGACCGACTCCAAAAATAAGTGATTAATGTAGAAATTTTAGTAATAGTAATGTAAAGTACTGTCCATTTAGATTTATTTTCTTCTAAGTGAGGTATAACGTTATTTTAAAAATTTTAGTGTGTTTTTTTGGCGGTTTTTATTTTTTTAAACAATTATTATTTCTTTCTTGTTCTGGCTTTGCGCCTCGTGAACGTCGAGTTCATTAGAGTTGGGAAGGGACTGAGGACAAGGAACGGGAAGGTATTCGGCCATGGCCCTTTGAAGGAACCATCCAGACTTTTGCCTGGAGTGTTTGGAGAAACCATGAAAAACCCAAATCTGGTAAATTTATTTTTATGTTATTCTACTGTTATTGTTGTCATTTCTTAATAACTTTTTTGTTGATTTGGATGATGTTTCCTTTAATATTGCATCCAAGCCGATCAATAATTTTTCAGTATTCATAATACTACCTGGTACCCACGACTTCGTTCGTGATTGTAAAGAATTCATATTGACAGCTATAGACATCTAACCACCCTAGTGCACGATGGGAGACTCGATACTATTACCACACACAAGTACCAGTCTTCTGCGCTATGTAGTTCCGGCAGCAAGGTAAAATTTACGGATACACACAAGTCTTTGGATGAAACACGAAAATATTCATGATCGACCAATTTCAAACACCATATCTCACACACTCCCACAGTTACCGAATTTCGGCCAACGTTGTGATCGATGGGAGACTCTGTGTTACTACCACACACAAACGCCAGTGATCTGCGAATGATAGTTTTCACTTAAAAGTGTTACACCGTGACACATGCGTCTTTGGCAGAAATATGAAATTGCCGCAGGTCGACCATTTTCATCCACCATATTTTCCACACCCCCATAGCTACAGACATCTAACAACCATAGTGCACGACAACAGACACGATTCTACTAACACAAATAAACACCAATGCTCTATGCTATGTAGTCGTGGTAGAAAAGTGAAATCTGCGGAGACACATGCCTTTCGTCGAAATACGAAAATATCCTTGGTCGGCCACTTACAACCACCATATCTACCACAGTACCACAGTTTCTGAAATTCGGCCGCTGTTGTGATCGAAAGGTGACTCTGTGCTACTACTACACACAAACGCCAGTTATCTGTGATCTATAGTTTTCACTGAAAAGTGATACACCATGACACTTTTGTCTTTGGCAGAAGTATGAAATTGCTACAGGTCGATCATTTTTAACCCCCATATCTCCCTCACCCCCATAGCTACCGAAATCTAACAACCACAGTGCACTACATGAGATACGATTCTACTACCAAACACAAACACCAATGCATAATGCTATGTAGTTGTGGCAGAAAAGTGACATATGCGGAGACAGTCGAAATACGAAAATATACTTGGTCGGCCACTAACAACCACCATATCTACCACAGTACCACAGTTTCTGAAATTCGGCCGCTGTTGTGATCGAAAGGTGACTCTGTGCTACTACTACATACAAACGCCAGTTATCTGTGATCTATAGTTTTCGTTGAAAAGTGATACACCATGACACTTTTGTCTTTGACAGAAGTATGAAATTGCCACAGGTCGATCATTTTCAACCCCCATATCACCCACACCCCCACAGCTACCGAAATCTAACAACCACAGTGCACTACATGAGATACGATTCTACTACCAAACACAAACACCAATGCTCTATGCTATGTAGTTGTGGCAGAAAAGTGACATATGCGGAGACAGTCGAAATACGAAAATATCCTTGGTCGGCCACTTACAACCACCATATCTACCACAGTACCACAGTATCTGAAATTCGGCCGCTGTTGTGATCGAAAGGTGACTCTGTGCTACTACTACACACAAACGCCAGTTATCTGTGATCTATAGTTTTCGCTGAAAAGTGATACACCATGACACTTTTGTCTTTGGCAGAAGTATGAAATTGCCACAGGTCGATCACTTTTAACCCCCATATCTCCCACACCCCCATAGCTACCGAAATCTAACAACCTTAGTGCACTACATGAGATACGATTCTACTACCAAACACAAACACCAATGCTCTATGCTATGTAGCTGTGGCAGAAAAGTGACATATGCGGAGACAGTCGAAATACGAAAATATCCTTGGTCGGCCACTTACAACCACCATATCTACCACAGTACCACAGTTTCTGAAATTCGGCCGCTGTTGTAATCGAAAGGTGACTCTGTGCTACTACTACACACAAACGCCAGTTATCTGTGATCTATAGTTTTCGCTGAAAAGTGATACACCATGACACTTTTGTCTTTGGCAGAAGTATGAAACTGCCACAGGTCAACCACTTTCAACCCCCATTTCTCCCACACCCCCATAGCTACCGACATCTAACAACCATAGTGCACTACATGAGATACGATTCTACTGCCAAACACAAACACCAATGCTCTATGCTATGTAGTTGTGGCAGAAAAGTGACATATGCGGAGACAGTCGAAATACGAAAATATCCTTGGTCGGCCACTTACAACCACCATATCTACCACAGTACCACAGTTTCTGAAATTCGGCCGCTGTTGTGATCGAAAGGTGACTCTGTGCTACTACTACACACAAACGCCAGTTATCTGTGATCTATAGTTTTCGCTGAAAAGTGATACACCATGACACTTTTGTCTTTGGCAGAAGTCGAAATTGCCACAGGTCGACCACTTTCAACCCCCATATCTCCCACATCCCCATAGCTACCGACATCTAACAACCATAGTGCACGACAGGAGAGACGATTCTACTACCACACACAAACACCAAAAGTCTATGTTATGTAGTTGTGGCAGGAAAGAGAAGTATACGGAGATACGAATTTTTGGTCGAAATATGAAAACGCCCTGCACTGACCAACTTTAATCATTATATCTCCCACATCCCCACAGCTATCGGCATTCGGCCAACGTTGTGCACGACAGGAAACTCCATGCTACTTCCACCCACAAACATCAGTGATCTGTGCTAGGTAGTGGTGGCTGAAAAGTGAATTATAGGAAAAAACACGTCTATTTTTATATATATATAAGATTTAAACAAAACCTTTCTGTACGAAATATATATGCATATATATCTCAAAAATATTATATGGTGAACACTGAAGATACCCGAAAGTCGAAACAGGTCTGAGGATAAATAAAATAAAACAGAAGTTGCATTGTATTTTTTAAAAATAATTTACTATCGGTTTAATATGCTATTTTTCTATCTTTAGAAATGTTTCATAACAAATTAATTTTCCATCCGAAACACTTTTTATGCACTGTACTTATTTGGTAAGATATCCAACATTTCTTATAAATTACAGTTATGTGTTACAAATAGAAAGAAAAGTAGTTACTGGTATGCCCACACCGTAGAATATCAAGAATACGAATCAACAAAACATTTTTGATTGTGGAGCCTAAACCCTGCATTGATGCTGAGCTTTCACTCATGTGAAGTCAGGAATTATTAACAACCTTAACACACTTTACAAATATATTCACGAAGACTGAGTAAGATAATTCCCACTGAAATGAGACGTTTCTTGGCACAGAAAAGAAATAACTCCGAGAAGAACACTTGTACAGTAACCTAGTGGGTGTTGGTCCGTCAGTTGGAGTGTAGGTACTAATGGTTTTAATTTGTTCGTTTTGTTGCTCTCAAAATTACGTGACCATTACAATAGAACTTGTACTGTGACTTAACAGTAAAATAACATTAAGATATCTGTGAGAATAATGTACGAGATTATTTATTCCTGAGTCTGAAATTAACTATGAGTACCTGGCTGACCGCTCTTCACTCGGCATCTTTCGATTTCTGTTCAATATACAAGATTTCGAGTAAAGTTTGATTAAAGTGAAGGCTTCCTAGGCGTTTTGAGGTGCACAGTTAACCAAAGAGAAACTTAACTAACATCAGTAGGCTTATTGGTACCTGAACCTTCTACGTAATGAGGTTAGAGCCGTTTACGAGAAACCAAATACAAAACTTGCTCCTTTTTTTTTTTTAAATCGTGTTAAAAACTTGAAAAGCAAAACGTTATCTACATATGAAATTTCATCCAAATCGCTAGATCCAATTGCGAGACCGCCTCATAAATTGCTTTCGAAGAAAAATGCTATTATTATGTTAAATAGAAATCTTAAAGCCACTCAGGGATTAATTAATGGTGCGAGATTTGTGGTAAATCAGGGGATTCTACGATAACCCTTGATGATGGTGTCTTATGTAACTCGACGATAAGAACTGAAAGTAAAACTAGTTCTCGAGATATCGTATCTCAAAAATGACGTGGTTGGTTGAAATGCGACCTGGACCAGAAGATAAGTTTCGCCATAGCCAAGTTTGATGATGAATTCGTATGAAACTCGTCGAGACAAATCTTAAAAGTCAAAACGTTATCTAAATATCAAATTTCATCCAAATCGTCATAGCCGTTTTAGAGAATCGAAATATATATATATATAAGATACGATAACAGGTATAAAACAGTGTACACGCTTTGTTCTCGAAATATCTCTGCAAGAATCTCACTTTTCCAACTACAGACGTAGTATGTGGAACTGAAGAGGCAATAACATATTAATATGATGACAGCAGGTAGATCACGTTTTAGGCTCTTTAAACTCACCGAAACATAAAACTCACCAATGGGAACAGTTTGATTGTATCTGCAACCTAATACAGAATACGTAAAGCTTTAATCACGATAGGTATCCTGCAGGCGTGGTCTGGCCATTAAGACTTCTCTCCGACGTATCACGAGCCAGTCGTATCTCGCCGCACGTGTTGGCAAACGAAGAGCGAGCGCTCTCACCAGTCCGGTTCGCCGCGCATGCTTCGCTTGGACGAGCTACCCTAATAAGCCAAATGTGATTAAATAAACAGTGATTAAAGCCGCAGGTGCGTGCCGAGAACTCTCTCTCGGTATCGGGCTAATGGCATTGCATGGTTCGGATGTGTGTTCACGTATAAAGAAATGAGGAGATGCTGTAAACTAATGGAAATGTCATTTAGAATGAGATGCAATCATTTCTCGCTATTAGCGTTCTGAATGAACGAAAGTCGGCTTAATGAAAACGCTAATAGGAAGGCAAAAGAAGAAACTAAAGCTTTGATCTCGTTATTGAATAGCCCCCGGCTGGAATAACGACGTATCATAAATCTTCAGAAGTAGAGATGAAAATTCGCCACGGATTTCGTCGCAATTTTTCAAGTTATTATTCGAGACAGAAGAAGATGGAACATTAATTAAGCCACAGGACTGAGTCTCACAAGCAGTATAGCGGCTACCTGTTTGAAACTTTATTTACAAAACTAGCAATTAGCATCTTCAATGTTTTACATAATTCAGTTTATGAATGATTTATAGTTAGGAGTAATTAAGTATTTTTAAATACATATAAAGTAACCTATTTCGAATTATATGTTCTAGTCCACTGGCGGTCGAGTTACTACAGGATTGGCTGATTATAGTTATAATAAAGTCACTAAACACAATATAACAGTCTGTTAAAAATAAAAATCGTATTGGATGCAATAGGAGAAATATGATAATTCTTTTAATTAGGAAATAAAATTAGCCTACAAGGGACGGCAGAAGCAATAATTTTATCAAAAGTAGGATAGCAGCAGTAGAAAGAACCTGCCTGAAAAAGAGATTTTTTTTTTTTTTTTTTTTTTTTTTTTTTTTTTTTTTTTTTTTTTTTCAAATATTAACGGAGGGCTCAGAGAGAAGTATCAAAAGTTGTATGTATGGAACTCCACGTTTGGTGGAAATTATTATTGAATATTAGGAAAACCAAGAAGAAGAAAATTAAAACCGTTTAAAATTAGATGCTGTTGAAGAATTAAGTAGACTTTAATGGTTGAAATGAACGTGGCTTATAAGTAAAGGGCGAGGACAAAATTTTCTACAAGAGGGTAGATTGTGAGCCACATTATAAGGTAAAGATTGTTAGTGGAGAAAAAAATCGAGGGAAAAGACAGATGGAGGAAAATGCAATACAATAAAAAAGTAGGTAACAGAGTACGTATAATGTAATAGGTTTGTTAATATCAGCTAAAGACAGGAAGGATATGTGAAACAAATAATTCAGGATATAGGTACTAATAGACTAGAAGCGATGGAAGATTTCGTTAAGTGAGCGGAGAAATCGACAACCAAAGGAAAAAACATTGATATCCATGTCATTAAGGCAGAAAATGTAGTTGCTAGTTTATCAAAGAAGATTTTTAGAAGTCAAAGATTTCTTTGTTGAAATAGAAATCATTATGCTTGGAAACTATAAATCAGGCAATGAACCATCTTTCAAAGAGATTCGGCCACCACAACAGCTTCTCCGTGACCAATCATCTATGCTCAATCAACGCTATAGTACCTTTTGCTTTTTTGAAACGGGTGATGTGGATGTGGGCGAGGGGGTAGGTCCCATTCATATTCCGTGGATTGTTTTCTAAAACTGAATGACAGCAAGGATTTGTCATACATAAGCAGAAAGCGTAGATAATTGTTCTCTTGTCTATCTGGCACTTAACATCATTCGACCATACTCGCATGCAACTTTGAGAAACTAACATGTTATGAGCATAGGATTAAACTTTTATTGACACCTGGTGCAATTATATGGACGGTATTTACTACCTGGGTGAATGCTGGATGAACTACCATTGTGAAATACACCCATGTATGTTTTGTTAGTTGCAGCAGGCTACAAGTTCATGCAACATTACTTACAGAAAACGCTACACATATTTTCAGAGCATTGGATTATAATTACCACACGTATAATACAAAGGAGGTTAAGTTCCATGTGGAGTGCTTAGTTTTAGAAGCGAGAAGTGCTTACTATCCAAACATTTGTTTGCATGACATAAAACGACTAAAACCCGTAGGTCATTGTGTTCTATATGTGCGAGCACTAGTCTGGGAAACCGCACTCCCTATAGTTTTCAGTGTTTATTGACTCGGCACTTAAAAAAATATCGGCTAAATAGTAAAAGCAGAATATACACAGACGGAAAAAAAAATCCCAACACCAAGAAAAAATTATTGTAGAGTAATGAAATTTGGACAATGCATTTGTCAAGTTAACATGTTTAATTGATTAAATTTTCAAGATCACAGGTTAATTTAAGCTCAAGAAAATGCATTTCAAATGTGAAATACTGTTAAATTAATAGCCGGTGTAACCTCCAGAATTTTGAATGCAAGCCTGCAAACGTGAATGCATTGTGTCATACAGGTTTCGAATGTCACTTTGTGGTATGGAGTTCCATGCTTGTTGTACTTGTGCTGTCAATACTGGGACGGTCAGTGCTGGCTGTGGATGATGCTGGAGTTGTCGTCCAATGATATCCCATACGTGTTCAATTGGAGACAGATCTGGTGATCTCGCAGGCCAAGGTAACATGTCGACACTCTGTAGAGCACGTTGCGAGACAACAGCGGTATGAGGGCGAGCGTTATCCTGTTGAAAAACTCCCCCTTGAATGCTGTTCATGAATGGCAGCACTACAGGTTGAATTACCAGACTGACGTACAAATTTGCAGTCAGTGTGTTTGGTATAACCACAAGAGTGCTCCTGCTGTCATAGGAAATTGCTCCCCAGACCATGACTCCAGGTGTAGGTCCAGTGTGTCTAGGCCGCAGACAGTTTGGTTGCAGGCGTTCCCCTGGCCTCCTTCTGACCAACACTCGGCCATCACTGGCACCAAGGCAGAACCTGCTTTCATCAGAAAACACAACAGATCTCCACTCCGTCCTCCAATGAGCTCTGGCTTGACACCACTGGAGTCGCAAACGGCGATGGCTTGTAGTCAGTGGAATGCACGCTACAGGGCGCCTGGCTCGGAGCTGTCCTTGAAGTAACCGATTTCTAACAGTTCGTTGTGTCACTGTGGTACCAACTGCAGCTCGAATTTCTGCCGCAGACGCAGCACGATGCGCCACAGCTGTACGCCGAATACGGCGGTCTTCCCTCTCAGTAGTGCCACGTGGCCTCCCGGAACCCGGTCTTCTTGAGGCAGTACCATCCCTTGACCACTGCACCCAACAATCATGCACAGTGGATACATTCCGGCCAAGTCTTTCTGCAATATCGCGAAAAGAAAATCCACCTTCTCGTAGCCCTATTACACGACCTCGTTCAAACTCGGTGAGCTGTTGATAATGGCTTCTTCGTCTTCTTAAAGGCATTCTTGGCTAACATCAACTCACTATGTCAAATCTCAGCGGTAAATAACGTTCACAAACTTTACAGCGCGTATTTAAAGCAAACCTGATTTGCAAGCTCTGAGTAGCGCTACTAGCGCCACACTTATGCGCGAAGCGCGAAATTTGAATCGATGTCATCTTTCAGATGTATAAACACGCCTACCAAATTTCGTTTATCTAACACAAGTCTTTCTTGGTGTTGGGATTTTTTTTTCCGTCTGTGTAAATTGGTTTGAGATCGGTCACGTGGTTGTTTAACTGTGTGGTAGCGGCTTACGGTTATTCGTAACTGTAGTCAAGGTAAAAATGTTGAAAACGAAGACACAAGGAAAATTATAAATAGAAAATTCTTGTTTACACTTTAACAAGTGATCTATCGTGGTATAACTTATACAGTGTGGCAATCACTAGTTTATGGTAAGTTGGAGAAAAGGTAAATAATTCGACTCAGCGCGAAAAAAAACATCAGTAGCCTCACAGTGTCAGTTAATGTGTTTCATATTGTTTTTTAGAACAACTGCTAACATTTAAACTATTCTAATTGTTGAATTCTACAATAGAACTATTTTATGTATATGCATGTATATATATATATGTATATATATAGGCATTTTACTTCATCGGCCACACTACCAACTTACGTTTCTTCCAATTTGTGGATGTCCTGCCATCTTCATTTAAATTCTTTTCGTTGTAAGAATAACACAAGACTAAGACAAAACTTAATTCAAACCATCCATAAGCAATAATGCTCTAGCCTGGCATCGAATCACCATCCGTCCATCCAGATTTGTGGTTTCCATGGATTTTTCCAAATCACTACAGGTGAATGCTGTGGCGGTTCATTCAAAAAGCCCTGGCCAAATTCCTTCCGGTTTCTTGTCCCCATGGCTTTTCCCCATGTAATGACCTCGAAGCAGACGAGGCGCTAAAAAAAAAAAGGACTAAGCCCCATGGCCGGAATAGAATCAGAGACTCGTCCAGTGTGCTAGTTTATGCGCTACATTTCCTCATTTGATACGTAGATCTTTTCATTAAAAATAGGGCTACTAAAATAGCGCTCTTTCTCTATTTTGCAGCGTAAACTAGTTCTTGGAGTCAAGTAAATGCTTTTGCTATAGGGAGAACTACGAATGATTGTTCCAACATAAAATGACAGGTATCCCAATTGCCACCACTCATTCAGCGTGGTTTTTCCCAACCAGACATTCATATCCGGCAAACGAGAAGTACTTGTTCATGGAGAATCCGAAGTAATGAGCAAACTATCATACTTCATCTGAACAAAGCAAAGTTTTGCGGGGGAAAGTGATTTTAACCAACAATGAAAAGTGTGATCCAAATCAGGAATCTAGCCGAGGACTTCCCTATCCTTAGTTGGCAACGTACTTGTTTTACAGTAAATGTTAATTAAATAAGCTAAGGAGTACTGTAGGTCTGCAAGTGACTCTGAAAGAAGGTTGATTCTCGTTTGGAATTGACAGGCAGGAGCACAGACGCTTACACAGCCGTCGGGCAAGCAGCTCAATTGATGGACTTTTAATGATGTTCAGGTAGGTAGGTGAGCGCGTCAGGTGGAGGCGGCAGCGATACGATCGCGCCCTGCCTTGACGTCACGTATCTACTGTGCGCCTCATCTCGCCTGGACGCGCACCAGCTTCACGGACCAACGCTCACCAGTAACGATCGGCCTGACATTCACTGCAAGGTCTGCTGGAGCAGGTGTCTCTAGAGGTTCAACACGTTCTGGTTATGGGCCCTACCGATTCACCGATTAAAAACGACTTTGTTCTTAAAATTGTTTTAAAAATTCTGTATTTCATGTGTTTTCAAAATTATACAATGCAGCTTTATAAATATCTCAGGGTCGAATTTGGCCTGGAGAAGAATTTTTTATATTTGACGGTTGTTGAGTTGTAACAAAATGTATTCCATTAACCACAACCAATTTATACTTCGTAGTGGATTTGAATAAAACCGTAAGTTCTTTTTAATTTTAATTTCTTTTAAAAATCATTGATACAGATAAAATTAATATACAGTAGATTCACTAAGAACGGTTGACGTCGAGAGCACTTGTTGGCATACAGAATTGTTTTATTTTCTTTCTCAAATGATTTTGAATCAACAGAATTTTTCGTTTTTTTCTGTGATTCGCGTGGGTTTTTTTTTTTTCCCGTGTATCTCTTTTTTTAATATAGGCAGGTCTCCTACCTTCAGCGGTGATAAGTACACTTTATAGACTCTTTCTATAGGCTTACAACTATTATCCCAATTTACTCTTTCCTGTTCAAAAACTAACGAATAAATGGATACTTAGATAACGCGACATACTCGATACGATGTAGTATAAAGGACGCAAGTTCAAATCTCAGGACTTAAGTAGCAGCCACATTGATTAGTTCTGCTTAGATGATTGTCGACTAGGACAATGGTGGAACGTCCCTAAATTATGTCTCAAGAATTTCACTGCACACACATTAACACTTATTCAGCAAAACATGGCTACGTACATTTAAAAAAAAATCGTGACAACATTTTAAAATCACGTAGGACTACTACCACCAGTGATGTGGGCTGGGCGGTCATGGAAATCTGTTATTGAGCTCCAGAAAAATAGGCATCAGCCCGGGGCAAAGAAAGATATATTAAATATATACCTAGACTATATAGGGTGAGAATAAAAAAACTTGATATTTTAGAAAATTCCTAAAAACGGAACGATACAACTTAACGGCTTTGAACTTCATCATGTTAAAAGAATATCTCTGAAAGTTACAGTGACTCGATATGTGTTCATCGTGTCACACGGCAGACGTCGAGACATTATTCACTCTTTCCAGATCTCAAGCTGTTCAATGACGATCCATATTTTGCTCAGATACAGAAGGGACCAGCAATTTTGATTTATCATATGTAGCCATTCTCTTAAAAAAATTCAGTACCAGGTAACCGGTTAAAATATGTGCAAAATGCTCGTCAAACAGCAGGTACCGACACAATTTTTGCTAACCAGAAACTCAACAGATCTTCTGCTGTGGTGAAGTTTCCATCCTAGAACTTTCTAGCAGTGGCAATTAGCAGTCTGTAACAAAATAACAGGGCCCTTTATAAAATAAAATTTGTTTTCTATAAAATTTTGAACGTTGTAATAAGAGGCTATGAAAAGGGGGGAGGGTGATTTTTATAATTTTTATTTATTTAAAGAATTGATTTTCAGTTGGCAAGAATCTCAGCACTGCCAGATCACAAGGAAAATGAATTTGATATATAGTTTGCTCATTTGGCTTTTACACCGCTAGGCATATTTAAATTTACTATTAACATAAAATTACTGGAATATCAAACACAAAGCCTAAACGTTACAATTGGCCGGTTTATCAAAGCAAACAATTGATTGAATTTATGTTAATGTGATTCGAGAATTACCTAACGAAATTAAATATTAAAAGATGACAAATATGCACAATATGACGCGATAACAAATATCAGCAATTAAAACATAAGTACATATACATGAAAATGGATCTCAGGCGCCATTAAATTAAAGAAAACATTATGGAACTTGTGATATGCAAAGCATACATAACACACAACGTTCAACAAAAGATGCCAGCTAGCTCAGAATTGGATCTGCTTGATGAGCAGAGCGTCTCAAATCGCTTACGGGTCTGTTGTAGTCTCAAAGAACCCAATGATTCAAGACCTGGCGAGTGCACAATACCATCTCGTAGACGCCGTCACTGGTGGATGTCGCACAGCCTATCTCTGTGCGATGTCGATACAGCGACCAGACGAGCATCACGAGCTTGCGATCATAGGGAAATTGATACCAACCCGGGTCGAACCGTCACAGATCGCTGCCAAGCCAGAAGTGTCTCCTGCGCTCTTGGGAAAGATGGCTTCTTCCTCTCGGTGAAGAAACATGCCGGGCCAGAAAGAATAAGTCCTGATTTAAGTTATGAAAACCCTGAGGCCACATTTCATTGGCGGGATAGGCTTTCTAGAAATCACATGATGTCTTAGCACACTCAGATTCGCGATTGCCGTTATCCGCGTGTCTGTCTTTGGTGGGGAGGGGGAGAGCTGGTATTCGTATCTCCGCTACACAAGCCTAAGGACGACGCCATGGCCCTGACCGGCGACAATCTGGCTGTCCATTGTCCCTAGGCGTTACTGAGGCGGGCTAACGGTACAACTTTCGCCCCTGGATCGAGGTCTGCAGCCCTCGCTTTAAACAGAAATCTTCACTCGCTGTTTTGCGTTGAGTCCTCTCACATAAATAACCTTGCATATTAATTTAACCATATGCAATTTGGGTTGCCCGAGATCAGTTTAATTGATCTAATCTAGGACCTGAATAAAATTAATATTAAAATAATCGGAAATACGAACAACGTCCCGCTACAACGTGTAAATTTTTTTGTGCCCACCATGTACGGTATAATTAAGTAGCAACTTCTGTCCTTCCGTTACTTCACGGTTGTTGAGATAGAAACAATCAAACTGCCGCAACTAGTACGCTAAGAATAAAGGTAGTGGAGAGTGCTGAGGCAATCGCATCTTTTACACGAAATATATATGTTTAATACATCAACATATGGCGTTAAATAAGGCGTTAGACATCATACGATTGAAAATAACCGAATAAAAGGAAGTCTTCGACCAAGACACGCTAACTTTCGCCTGGAACTGTTTGCCTCAGGAGCAGCATCTCTTTCTTCTTCAAGGATATGACAATGAAGTTCTCCTGCAGCCTTCAGTGTTCTGTGAGAAGTGTAAGCGTTTCTTTTGAGTCGGCGAGCCGAACGCTTTCGTTTACTGAGAAGGTTGAGAGCTGTGTTCGCGGAAGTTTATTGATATCGGGTTGACGTGGCGGTGACTTTGAACACTCGCTTTCTTGCCTTATTTTCGACACGTCAGAAGGCTGTCTATGTGATACCTTGCTAACGGTAGCGGTCTTGGAAAAGTCAATCTGTTATGGATACCTAAGCTCACGTTTTCTTTTTTATTCCGTCGCAGAAGGTGTTCAAAGGTGAGCCGAAAACAATCTGGCTGGAGTAATAGTTTTTTTTTTACTCCTGAATCTTGGAAAGTCTGCAGCGAGTTACAGTAAAATTCACGCAAAATACATAAAGTTCAACTGGTTTAACTGATACCAGCAAATAAATTTTAAATTTTTTCTTAATTCGATTGTGAATTCCATTGACCGACTCAGATACTAATGCAATAACATAATTTTAAGACTAATACGTCGCGTAATTATTGATCCTGTAACTACTCAATGCGTTGCTAAAACAATCAGTAGCTTTCGTCAACTAAGCACAAAAAAAAGTTTTACTTCAGATATATTGTAAAAATACAACACTATTTTGTTTTTAAGCTATTAGTCTCTCAACTGGTTTTACGCAATTCTACATCCTTTCCTGTCTTGCGCTAACTTCTTCGTCTCGAAACCTATGTCTTCAATTCCCTGCTTCTTATATTTTAATCTTTGTCTACCTCTGCAATTCTTACTTTCAACTGTTACCTCCACTTACAAATTAAACAACCCCGCATGTCTTAAAATGTAACCCACAATCCTCTCTGTTCTTTCTGTAAGACTTTTCTCCTCATCCATCATCTCCAAAGTACACACATTTTGTACTTCATCTGTCCACTTAATTTTCAGTATCCTTCTATGGCAGCAGTTATTTATTTTTCCTTCTTTGCTATTAAATGAAAAAAATAACATTTTAAGTATTTCGCGGTAACCAGATGTATGGTGCTACAATGAAAGAGCGCATGGCAGAATAGAGTGTGGTGGAAACCTCCCAGTCGAACGTTACGGGACGTTCGCCTTTGCTTGTGTAGGATGACGGCTTGCATTGTCATGCAGCAAAACAACGACTGAAACAAGTTCCTGGTCACAGATGTTTGGTGAATTCGCAGCGACCTTAAGTAAACACACTACTCCAGACCGTAATTGTGTAGCCACGATTCAGTAGTTCCAGCAGAATATATTCTATCTCGTAAGACTAAACGGTAAGCATGATTTGCTAACTATTGAAATTGATTTCTTTTTCTTCTTTCAGTGGTTTCCATCTTTCTACTTTTCTCTTTACGGTTGATAAGATGTTACAAGAATTAGTCGATACTATCCATTGCCGAATCTGCTTGTTATGTATAAAAAATTGCTTACATGAAAATATCATTTCCAGAATCTAATATTAAATATTCAAGCTATTCGGGTTTTTTGTTTGGTGCCATTCTTTAGCTTTGCTTAGACATTTTTATCTGTGTGAGATTATTTTATTGCGACCATCAGCTGTTCAATATAATTACGAGGTAATTCCTTCCTGTTCATTACCCATTATGCAGTCGCTGTTACTGGCTCCACCTTATGCCATTTTAGTTCTTCTTTTTTTCGACGAGATCTGCTAGGATTTTGTGCCAGTTTCAATTTTTCAGCCCTTGTTGTTGTATTTTCTTCTGTTCATTCCAATGATATTTCATCACGGATGTATTAAAATCCAAAGCATATTCAAGCCAAAAGAAAGGCTTAAAGGTCTCATTTAAACCAAACAGAAATACATAAATTGCTTCATCATTTCACTGTGTTCCTTCTTTGCCTCCTCATACCTCTTCGGATCGGATTTCTTTTCCCTTCTATCTCATAATCCTTCCATACTTCCATTATTATGTTTTTTGTCAATACTTGAGCTTCTTCGCGTATGCCCCATAGCAAAAAGAAATTGATTGCGGCATATTCATTTAAACTGGCACGAATACTACTTGCTGTACACTGTACTGTGAATTATGATGTTCTATCTCGGATATTATATTTCATCCTCACAATTTCGAAGTGATATTCTGCGTTGTCGCTGCCAGACCACTCCCTCCTAACTAACGGAATTTCCGTCGGGTGTCCTATATTAATGTGTCGGCAGGCTGCACAAGAGATATTGGCGAGGGGTTCAAGGCGGGCCGGGCCTGAATTAGGCGACGCCTTATAAGGCGGTCTGCCGTCTGGGCGTGCGGTGAGCAATGAGGCGGCTCGGCCCCCATCCACTGTGCATGGCCCAGGAGAATCACGCCCGCTCCTTACCGACTAATTCCGTCGGCTAAGGTACAGCAGACTCCCCATGTTCCACCTTTCACAGTTCGTTCTTGGAAAACGTAGGTAACTATGTCTGTGACCCACGCTCGTCAGTTATCTAGATGAATTACCACTAGTATTACTTGAGGCATCCACTGTTGCGAGATTTTGTTTCATTTTTGGTAGTACTGTGAAAGGAAGGTTCTGAAAAATGATCTATATTAAAGAAACGGTAGAAGAAACGGAATGTAATAGTTTTTGATACGAAATAACCAAGTGTGAAATCGCAAAAAAAGCAGTTAATTAACATTCATGTTATCGTTTTAAGGATCTAATTTACAGGTGTCATCTCGTTGAAAACAAATAAGACTGGTGTCGCTGAAGTTCACAATGCCGTTAGAAGTTCTACTTCAGCCATGATAAAAATTAACTTCACGGCTGGCTTAATTCTTTGAACTAAATAATAATAATAAAAAAATAAAACATAAAACCGCAGTGCTTAACTGAATACAGGGTACATTGGTATAATTAATTTACAGATTAAATACACCTAGTTCCTAATAGATATTAGTAATTTCATTTTTAACTTTCGGTGGCGACAATTGACGCACTGACTGTTTGTGGTCGAGCGTTGTCCTTATAATGTGACACTTCGCGCCACTTTCTATGACGCATTTTATTATTATTAAAGACCATGCAGTAAATTAATTTTTCATAAAATCTTGGGCTACTATAATTTTTCTTTAGATACTTTCTTGCCAATTTCGTGTGCGGTGTGGTGTTTACCTGCCCACGCAGTTACTGGAGAATCTTGAGAGTTGTCCCAAGGGAATGTTGTCAACAGAATGGTCATTAAGACTGGTGGGAATCTACGTGAGTCTTACGGTGAACAACGTCACCTCCCGAAGATTCCCGAATCGGACAGAACATATTGTATTTCACTCCACAAGGGCGAGTGCGAATAAAATGTCAGCAATATCACGTCACATCAGGACATCTGGCACACTAGCCTATCAAAATGAACACATGACTAAAATGCTGGGATTTTTCTGTAGAAAATGTACCTACGATATCAAGAATGCGGAGCAAAAGTTTATGTGGGATATGCAAGAGACATCGAGCTCATTCTATGCTACTCTATCTCTGGCTTCTGATTTGTTTCTAGTGTTGAATTCTGACGCTGACTCTCATCCAGCATTGAATATTATTCACCCTGTAGAATCTACCTTGCCTGATCACCAGTGCACTTTTGTTCCTGATTTTGCAAGGTGTAATCTAGGAGAAGTTTTTGATCACCATTTTTCTTTGGACCTATCTGTTTTTGAAACCCTCGACTTATCTACCGATACTGACACTCTGTTAAAAAAATTCACTGTCATATTTAAATCAATTGTGCTCAAGTACACACCACTGAAAAAACTGGAAAGACAAAATTCCCATACTGGTTCTCTACGGAGCTTATACAATTGGTCATAGAAAAGAAAATACTTCACGAAGCTTATAAGCAGACTTTTGATTATGAACACTACGTCTTGTTTACAAAATTAAAAGACCATTCTCGTCTCTTGTCCAGAAAATTCTTCAACGACAATGTTGAACATGTGCAATGTGCTATAACTGACAATCCTAAATTATTCTGGAATTTCATCCGAAACGTTAGCAAGGCTGAAGGAGCACCAAACACGTTGATACTTAATAACCACTTCCCACCCACAGCAAATGTGTGATCAGTTTGCACAATACTTCTCTTCAGTATTTACGCCACCATCTTCGCCTACTTCCAATATCCATTTCAGTACAAAAAATAATCTGAATATACTTTCAGTCACTGATGAAGATGTTTACAAAGCATTGGGCGAGCTAAACTGTTCGAAGAGTTGTGGCCCTGATCAAATACCACCTAGTGTTTTGAAATACTGTAAAGTCTTGCTTTGCCATCCTTTAAAAAACTTGTTTTACAGGTCTCTAAAGACTGGAATTTTTCCAGATGTCTTAAAGCTTGGTCACGTTGTGCCTGTCCATAAAAGCGGTTCGAAGGAAGATGTTAAGAACTACAGACCTATTGTTATACAATCGGTGTTAGCAAAAATCTTCGAGAAGTTGGCACTAAAAAAAATCTATCGCATGTTTCGTAACATCATTACTACAAACCAACGTGGTTTGTCTCCTGGAATATCAACAGCAACTAACCTTGTGATTCTTCAAAATGAAATAATTAGAGCATTTAGTGAGCGAAAACAACTTGATGTCATATATCTTGACTTTCCAAAGGCATTTGATATAGTTAGCCATCCCCACCTTCTTACTAAGTTGAAGGACTATGGCATAGATGGTAAATTATTGGAGCGGTTTTGCAGCTACCTCAGGAACAGAAGGTTGATTTTAAAGGCTTTTGGCCCATTGTCATTTGCTTTCGCAGCAACTTCTGGAGTACCTCAGGCTTCACATCTGGGACCACTGCTGTTCAATATTTACATACATGATTTAGTTAGAAATTTTGCCTATTTCCTTCTCTTTGCAGATGACATTAAGAGTTTTAAGAAAATCATGTCTCGAGATGACTGCTTAGAACTTCAGAATTGCTTAAAAGCTATTGTGAAATGGTGTCAACAAAACAGTATGAAACTTAATAAATGTTCCTGCATTACTTTCCACCGCACTAAGTCTGCATTACATTTTGAATATGAAATCGAAAATCAGCTACTGAGTTGCTGCACAACTGTAAAACACCTAGGAGTCCTTCTGACATACAATCTCAATCCGGAAGAACATGTCCACAACAAATGCGCCAAGGTCTCCAAGTGCCTGGGCTTACTGGCACGCACTTCCAGATTTATCAACAATATTCAGACTCTCAGGCTTTTGTACTGTGCCCATGTTAGACCTATACTTGAGTATTGCAGCGTTGTGTGGTCACCTCGTCAGATCACACTAATTCAACAGATTCAGAATCTGCAGAATAAGTTCATAAGGCTTTTAGGTTGTTGCATGAGCTTTCATTACAAAAATGTTCCATTGCTTGCTGTTTGAACCTACCTTGGCCTCCATCCTTTGGATTGGGACGGAATGTTTGTTGTGTCCTATTTCTCCATAAAGTAATCTCAGGTGCTCTGAAATTCTCAGACATGTGTATTTTCGTTGTCCGTCTGGTACACGGTTGAGGGAGCTATTTGGTCGTCGACATCTGCTCACGAACTACGAGGCCAACAGCGCCTTAGAACGCATACAGAGATTAGGTAACAGTATACCTCCTGAACTTAATTTTTTCGTTGACAGAATTGCTGTTTCCAAGCGAGAACTCATACGGAAGTGGAGTCAGCAATGGTGGGCTTAGTACAATTACTGTCATAACGATTTGGTTATTCCCCAATTATTTGTTTCTCTCTCTTACTTTCTGTAATAATTTTTATTTTTCTGTAGCTGTATGTTGAATTTTATTATTAGTTTTTTAATATTTTATAATTTCCTCTTGTGTAATTATTTTTCTAGTTTCAGTAATATTATCCTGTACTTACTATTTTCTATCATCTTGTTTTCACTGTAACTAATTGTTCGTAAATAGTGATAATTAGGGTTCGGATCTTTAGGAAAAGTCATATTTTTGTCCTGCCTTCTTTTTGACCTGAAATGCAGAAATAAACACTGATTCAACGTTTCTGATTGTATTTAAATGTATTTTATATAGCCTATAAATGCATATTTGGGCCATTTTCCTAATTATGGTCATATTTCAGCAATTTTTATGGTCATATGGTCATATTTTGAGAAAAAAACTGGTAATTTTTGATAGAAGTTGTAGATGAAAAGAAATTAAGATAATTATTAAGAGAAATATATTCCTGTTATACATTGGAGAAAGAAACGAAACTAATTGTAACTAAATTGTTTAGAATTCACCAGCCAAGAATTAAAGTTATAAATTATTCTCACTCTCTAAACGTTAATGTTCCGCCAGCTTTTTATATTCGACTATGCAGCAGCAGCATGCCTGTGTCGAGCCGCGTCAATCAATGTCTCACTTCCGACGGTATCGCGGGAATTGAGTCCCCTGCAGTGACCCACCGATGAGTTGAGAGGAATCAATTGTCTTCCTATGATTCAGTACGGCGAAACTGCTGCTTAACGGGAAACCCGTCCCTACCTGGGTCAGGTATTCCCCACATACCAGACTCTCCGCGTCGAAACAAACACAAAGCCTTCAGCCACTCATGCACTGTCACCAATGCTTTTGAAAATAATCCTGAACCAGTGTTAAATCTGCAGTGGATCAGTGAGTACCGCCATGCCGAAAACAAAACTTTCTGAAAGTGTAAAGTTACGGAGTTATGTAAAGGAATTTGGAGAGGAGTATTTTAGCACAGATAAAAGAGTTCTTTTCTGTAAATTATGTGAAACTAAAGTGAATGCAACAAAGCGATTTCATGTGCAGCAGCATTGCAATACATCAAGACACAAGAATAACGTAATACGACATTCAACTCGACAAAGCAAACAGCGACTTTTCTTGGATACATCTACAGCTTCGTCGTCTTCCAAATTATCAATTTTTTCTAAAGAAATGATGGTATCAGCCAACATCCCACTTAATAAAGTGAACAATGAGCATTTCAAATCATTCTTGGAGAAATACACAACACAGACAATTCCAACCGAATCAACATTGAGGAAGAACTATTTACCGTCTTGTTATGAAAATGTATTGCAGGCAATCAGAACTAAGATAGGCACCAATAAGATCTGGGTATCAATGGATGAAAGTACTGATGCTTGTGGGAGATACGTTGTAAATGTTATCGTTGGAACCCTACTTTCTGAAAGACCGGGTGATATATTTTTACTGGACTGTGAATCTCTTGAATCAGTAAACCATTCAACAATTGCCGTCCGTTTCGACAACGCTATGAAACTGTTATGGAGCGGTGAAGTTAAGCGAGAACATGCCTTACTATTTGTGACCGACGCTGCGCCGTACATGGTAAAGGCTGGGAAATGTCTGAAGATGTTGTATCCTTCGATGGTGCATTTAACCTGTCTCGCTCATGGATTACATAGAGTTGCCGAGGAAGTAAGACTAAATTTCCCTGAGGTTGATAGGTTAATATCAAATATAAAAAAGATTTTTCTTAAAGCTCCAATGAGAGTGGCAAAATTTAAAGAAGACGCACCTTCCATCCCTCTTCCACCACAACCAGTACTTACTCGTTGGGGCACATGGCTCGATGCAGTTAGCTATTACTGTGAATATTATGAAAACATACGGAAAATAGTTTCTAATTTTGATAGCAGTGAAGCATCTTCCATAAAAATTACTCTTTTCCAGTAATTTGTTCAGAAATTTGGCGTACATAAAGTCAAGTTTTTCAGGTATCACAACTGCGATTTCTCGTCTTGAAAAAATTGGTCTAGAACTGAATGAAAGTTTGGCGGTCGTTAAAAGTGTGGAAACCGAAATAGGCCAAGCAGGGGGCAGTGTGGCTAGTTTGCTGAAAAACAAATTCGATAAAGTGTTGTGTGGGAATAAAGGATATAAAACAATTTGTAAAATTAGTGAAATTTTACATGGTAGCGAATCTGTTTTGACTGAAAACGACCCACAATTAAATTGCAGTGACCTGACTCTGTTTAAGTACGCTCCCGTCACATCTTGCGATGTCGAACGAAGCTTCTCACACTACAAGACAGTTTTAAGTGACAACCGGAGAAAATTCCTCTTCGAGAACTTGAAGATGCATGTGGTGATATACTGCAATGCTGGCATCAAACAAGAATAAAAAATGGTATGTACACTAATTCGCAACAAATGTATAGTAAATTTCCATTTTTAAAAGTAAAATTCTAGTAATCCATTCTTTTACAGGAACAAGAAAATAACTTTCAATAAAATTAATTTCCCAATCGTACAGTGAGTGCATAGAAGCAAATTATGCTGTCTACTTGAAAGCGACACAGCTACATAAAATAAATTATGTACATTTGAGCATTTTTAATGAATAAAAAATTTAATGTTTGGTCATATTTTGTCTCTTTTAGGTCATATTTACCCATTTTTAAGGTCATATTTGCCTGCATATTTCGCGATATTTTGGGTCCTAAAGATCCGAACCCTAGTGATAATTGTGTTTAATAAATAGCTATCATAAGATATATTAATATAAAATGGTTTTTACTTTGGAATAAATAAATAAATAAATCTCGTCCTGCATTCTGAGTAGAATGCAGGGGACGACAACCACACATCGATAGAGTCCGAAATGCTGACATGAGGATTACCTGGTCGAGCTGGATTGTAGCTGCCTTGTGAGGCACAGGTCCCACATTCCATGGGTCCACCGTCAGTGAGCTGCTACTGTGAAGTGTAACATCACCAAGTCTTTTTTTATTTATTTAACTGTACATTCAGATGGTTCGTTATCTAGAGTCTACAACGAACCGTTATTTAAATAAATAAAAAAATAAAAATAAATCACCAAGTCTACTGTTTGTGCTTTCCATAAAACAGATAGAGAACCTTCAGCGTCCCAGAAATGAGAAGTTTCTGCTCTAACTTTTAAAATAAATCCCTACAGAACTAAGGCATAATTTGCCAAAGCGGTACGAGTTGTTATGGAAAGCTTTTTGCTTTACAAGACTATTTTGGTACATTCCAGTACAATTTAAAGGTATATTTGTTCCATTCATGGTGCCCTAGGTTGTTTTCATTGATTAAAGTGACAGCGTCATTGATAACGATATTTGATGTCATAATTTGTTATGTACATTAAGTTTACATATCATTCCTCATCATGTATTTATCATTTAAGTTCTAACTTCAATGTAAAATTCATTTTGTTTGTTTCTCAACGGCTAATTGTACATCTAGGCGTTGCATTTTTATTTTATACAGTCATATATTCAAACAAATTAAAGATAAATTAGCCGAGACATGTAATCGCCATATGAATGAAATAAATATCATATTGTGTCAATTTTCCTGCATATCCAGAAAGCGTTGAAATTCTGGCAAATTTTAGGTTTGCATTACCTCACAAAATCAAATATCTTTCATTAATTATTGATTAATAAAATGATATCTAGAAATATCCTCTCCCTCAAGTAACCATATTACATTTAAAACGATACATACTGAAAGAAAAGTCTGCGACAACGACTGCCAATTTCTGGGACATATTTTTTTCACTAACCCGCTGTGTCTTACATTATTGATTTCATATTATTTCTGTTAATTTATTTATTCAGTTTGTGATTGTGTACATGAATAATGATACAAGCAATCATATCGACAGAATAATAGAGTACAAACAAGAAGAAAAACAATATTAAAGTTGAATGTTGAGCTCTCTAATACATTTGATTGCTCCTGGTGATCGATTGAAGAATCGTGAGCTATTCTCTGGAAGGTTCTGTAGGTGCATTCGAAAACTAAGTGGGTGACGGTTTCGTATACACTCCACACTCATACATCGAAACACCGCATCAGCCAGGATTCTTCCGGTTTCTGTTTAGTGTCACATTTTCTGTTTATAATGTGAAGAATCGGTTCGTCCTTTATCCAAAACAATGTCATTTAATTTTTCATTCCACGAACTGACAAGAATATTTTCTTGGCGGAGACGGTGTGGCCAGTTCGGATTGTGGGTTGTACTACTTAAACCAGCTTTTCAGCTATATACAGATGCTCTTCGCTCTCACTGTGGTATTATCTTACGAGGTTTTTACAACACTACCTACATTTGAACTTGTTTTCAACAACCTCAGCACCCACGTAGTTCAGATATTTTGGATGCTCAAATGAACAGATCAAACGTTGATGTTTGATGCTTCACTGGCAGTAGTTGCGGCAGAACGTCCTAGTGATAAGAGTTTTCAATTGTAACAGCTGTTTATGATCAGTTTTCTTGAAATCTTTCTTCTCCTATGTAGATCCTCCTCTCACGCAAATTGTTCCTATCATATTGTTGGATTATTGCTCTTTGTACTTATCTGGTTTTCATCTCTCTGATGACTAGCCGTGCTTTCTACACTCTCAGTTGTGTTCTTCTTGTCCCAACATTAGTGGCATATTGTCTGAAGACGTCGCATAGATGTTGCTAATACCTATCTACCGTTAGGTATAATGTTAGTAAATTGTTGGGATAAATTTTCTATATCTTTTGAATTTCTTCAATAATCATTTCAGTTCAATAATAAGGCAGCACATAGATTGGATTTGGTTGTCTTATTTTTTGAACCTAATTGACTTCATTGTATATTTACTTGTAAATAATGTGTTCAACCACAGGTTAGGATATAGCCAAGCAATGATTTACGCTGTATAAAAGATCCGTTGGTATGATAATCATTTATGTTATTATGGCTTTACGCCTCATCGATGTCATTATAGGAGGAAACACTGTGAGCAATGCACGAGAAGCCGTTTGAAGGAACCATCCATGCTTTCGCCCGATATTTTGGGAAACTCTGAAAAACCGAAATCTGGATGGCCTGACGGAGATTCGGATTCAAGGGCAGAGCTTTACCGCTTACCCATCACGGTCGGTAGCGAACTATGATGAACAAAATTAGACAAAAAGTGACGATTATAATACAGTGCACATGGCGTTATTAGCGGAAGTTCTGCGAGAGTTGTTCGACAGTTTTACCTACTTTTGCCTAGGCTTCATAACCAAATCCTGTAATGGTACCGAGTGAGGGGAGAGGCCCTACTACCAGAACCTCGGTGCGTGTATGCCATATTCGACAACTTAGGCAAACACAAACCTAGCTCGGCAGAAGTGAATGATAGCTTAGACGTCTCTAACGCTCCAAGCAGGAATGAAATCGGAAGCCATTACATCCACCTTATGGCCGAAGAACAATTCCGTTACATAAGACCTGAAAACTTCTATCAAGAAGTGACGTAAGTGAAAATGGTCGCTACTCACTTGGCCAGTAGAGATGCAGACAGTATGAGCAGTCGACACAACTGCTGGCCGGTAGCTGTGAGTCAGCAACTCCGAGGACGAGAAATTTCGGCTTAAGAGGTTTGCAGGCGTGACGTTATGGTGCCTAAGCTTCGCTTCGTGACTGCAGCGCGATTAGTCATCCGCTGGGCAAATCCGGAGTCATGTCAAACATTATCGATGCTAATTCCGTGCAGACTCCTTATGGAGTAGCGCCACGCCTCACTGCACAAAGCAAGCTTAGCCCCGGGAGCGTTTCTCATATGCGCCGAGTAGCGCTGACCAATACACGCAATAGGGGAGGGGAGGCTAGACAGAGAGCTAAGGCCAGAGGTCGCAACATTGTTGTGCGTTTTACGAGAAGTAGCATAGAATTCCGTTGTGTTAGTGCCCACTTTTGTTTTGATATAACCTTATATTGTAATCTCGCAAGGTCTCTGGCTTGTTAACGTTAATCGCTTTTTCAAAAACTCCGGTTGGCTAACGGGTATCATCGAGACTTAAATAATTTAAGAAGGTGCTGCGAAAACTCCCAGTGATAACTCCGATCGTCGAGAAACATTCACCTCAAAGCAAATGTCTCTGGATCAAGAAAATTATCTTTCTATTTGTGAGTTTCTTCTCTTGGACGACACAAATATCTCTTATCATCACCGCTTCATTTACTGCTCTGTACAAATCAGAGTCCATTATTCTTTTCTTCCCTTTGGTGACTGCCTTATCACAATTAACCATCTTTAAATCAGCGTAAAAGCGTATCCGACACCTAACCATTTTCTCCCTTAATGACAAATAAAGACAATAAATATACTTCGTAAATCACAGTGCTGATGTTACAAAAATAAACATTAAGAAAGCAAAGATATGTCTTGAAGGTTTTTGGGCTTATGAAGTCCATTCTTTAAACTATTATTTTTTTTATCTTTTGCTCTAACAGAAATTTCTTTATCAGATGAGTACAAAAAAATTGTAATAGTAGAAGGCCGGTGCCCAAAATTGAGTCCTCATTGGTTTACAATATATTGATTTTCCGTAGATCCAAATATAAGAAACTGGCTCTGTGGGACATCTCAATTCTCAGACAAGTAACTACAAATCACAGAAAATGTATCGTAACAGAATAATATGTAGATTAATTATATCAACTACATTTACGCAAACTACTGACTTTTTTTTGTTTTGTGAATGCCTTAGAAATAAATTCTTCGCTAGAGTTGCAGGAGTTTATCCTATATATCTCAACTATAACTGAGCGTTAAAAGAATGATCCAAACTACTAGGCTCATTTAGGTATGTAAGTATAAATAGCATAAAGATCATTTCAATAGGAATCAGATAATTGTTATAATTTAATGTATGATAGGTAAATGATCAGATGTGGCTAAAGTGTAAAAAAAAAAACTAGTAATTTAAATATAAACTAATATTATAAAACTAATAACTTAGGGAATTGAATATCAAGTATAGAGTGAAACTTCCAGCCGATACACAGGACAGAAGCAACGGTTGTTTATAAAGAAGTTGTATACAGAAATAGGATTTTAAAAATGTGAGGCCGAAGCGAAGTAAGAACAGTCTTTCTAGATGACATTGGTATGCAAATCTCAAGAACAAGATTAAAAACTTAATACGCACGACTTCGATTTTTACCTAAGATCACATGAAATAACTTCATGTAACCATAACCATTAGTTTGTTTAAAATGACTCAGTCACTATTCCACAAAGTTATATCAAACGGTAAGGTCAAAAAATTGTTGTCTTTCAAGAAAAACCGGAGAAAAGCAAGGAACTAAGTTCCTTGCATTGATCCTACAAGCGTTTAGTCTCTTCTTCAGCTCTTGCTAATAGTTTTCAGTTGACAACATCAGCTTAGTTAGCTGTTACTGTTCACAAAAACTTTGAAATTGAGGCAAGAGGATCAGCTATAAATTCATCTGTATTTTTAGATTCAGTTCATCCGTTCATTGCGGCGGAATAGCAATAACGTCGGTTTTAGTACTTTAACATGTACTGAATACAATAAATATTACATCGCTCCAATAACTTTGAATGTACCTTTCTACGTCCTCGCAGTACCATATTTCCCACACAATAGCTTGCTTGTCCTTCCTGTCTCTGCTGCACAACAACCAAACAGGGCACTTAAAAATAAAAAGAATTAATTTGGAATGATAGAGCAAGTTGTAAGAATACCAAAACACAAATTTATTCGTCGATTAAGAGTTTAAGATGTAATATTTTTGACACAATAAAAACTTGAAAATACAGCCGTTGGTAATGTAATGTGATACACCAGTCAGAGCGAATGACGTCAGCTCTCTTAATCTCCAATTTCGTTCCAGTGTATTTACTGTACCGTCTGTGCGTCGTTTGTTGAAGTTTTGAAGTTAATCTAAAATTTATTTCCATTTATAAATTCATAAAACAATTAACATAACAATAACAACTCCGATTTGACCATTACTGATGTGACAATGCTGGGAATGTCATTTTTTTTTCATCAAACACTAATTTCTGCTAGCATATTTCCGTATCGTAAAAATCTTCTTACTAAAAAATTTGAAGTGAAATTATGTGCTGATAAGTGCACTTATTGTTATATAATTAAGAAGTGTTATAAATAAATGAAATCTTTGGCTGCGTGTCATTTCAACGTTAGACTTTAGAGGATAAATCACAGAAAATTATAAAATGAAATTTGTTTCATTGGAGCAAAATTAGCATAGGCAGTTGTTATGTAGAAAATATTGCTTATATACTGTGCATATAAGTCGACAATGAGCTAGCGGCAAGCATTCGTTGTGACAGACTCAAACGTTCTTATTAATAAAGAGCGCGCTTAACGGTAGTAACGTTACGAAATTTGTTGGTATGTTTGGAATTATCTAGGTCAGCGGTTCCCAACCTTTACTAGTACACGACCCACCTAATATGAGAGTCAATCTAATTTCAGAATAGGAGCTGTTGCATGACCACGATACGCTATCAACTATCTTATCCTACGAAAAGGCGAATTTTCGTACAAAGGATATATTATCAACAAAAACAAGAATTGACCGCGAGGTGGCTGCACAGACCATCACCTCATCAAGTTGACTGATGAAATTCCACGATTAATCACATTAAATCTACTCTCAATCAAAACAAAACGCACACAATAACTCACTCTCACAAAGCAGATAAAGACTGTTTCGATCAAAGACTTTGGTTACGATACAAGAATAGACAAGAAAATGACAATGAGAGAGGTAAAATTGCAGGTGGTATACACACGCATCTCCGCTCTAGAGCTGGGCGGGAGAGGGGATATTCAGGGGTTGCCATAACGATTGCGCGATTGCTGCCGCTGCTATATCTCACAACGAGGTTTGCATAATACCAGCTGACTGTTTAAGAAAACTTTTTTTCCCACAAAGTTTTAATTTAAGCTAATAGCTTTTATAATTATTTAACTTGTAAAATATTGTGTTATATTTTTTAAACAGATGAAATAAAAGATACATTTTTGTGATAAAAACCTCGATTGTTCCGCGACCCACCAAAACAAAGACCGCGACCCACTAGTGAGTCGCGACCCATAGGTTGGGAAACGCTGATCTAGGTGATTATGTACTTCTATACATTTAAATCATGAAGCAGTTCGCGTAGATGTTCTCTGACCTATTTCAACAGGATGTAAAGCCGCTGTGTGTACAGGAGCACACGATACATAAACTATAAAGTTATCATTTATTTATTGGCAGATATTTTGGTCTATCACAAAAATATTAAAATACGCAATCTTTTGGAAATGATAAAATTTTGAGTAGAACTTGTATTATAGTGGTCTTCCCAAATTAATACACTAACGATTTTGTCGTTACGAGTAAATATGCTGGCTTGTATAACTTTTTCCACACATTTTCCTTGTTTCAAACGTTAATAAACAATTTGTTTGGTGTTTTATTTGACGTATTTATACACTGAGGCACTACACACCACTTGTAAACATAAAAACTCATTTATAAACAAAATTTCCACTCTGGTGCTTTGTTTGACGTCACGGCAGACTGAAATGCAAACTACAAGCGTTTAGGCACCTATACCCAAATTAATATTAAAAATTTCAATTTTTAAGATTTTAATATTTAAAATAAATGATTAAAGTACCCTATTGACTTGATATTAAACTTGTGTCTCAGGTGGTGTCTTTATGCCCCACTACCTTTGTTAGCTCTGCCTCTTTGTGAAAATTTATGTTGTGCTCTCTTGTTCGTGCTCTTTGTAGGCAAAATTATTATTTTAGGAAAACAACTTAATTAAGGTGTTTGTTGAGGAATAGAGATCAGATAGCTTTGTTTTGTTTTTATTGTTGTTGTAAGATGATGCATATTGGGTTCCATTCTACTCCTTGCTTCTGTATTCAGTGGTTGTCAATAAACTGTGAGAGTTGACTGTTTGATCATCGGCTGGGAAGGCGCGCCAAGTTCCCGCGTCATTAGCCACTGCTCCGGAAGCCTGCGGAACTGAAACCACTGTTGCGACAGTTTCCTCCAGGTGCCAGGGTATTCAACAAATCAGCGTTACCGCACGGGATCTGCAGGCAGGCCTAGGCTACTCCATAACGTCAGGCTAGATTTTATACAATAATACTTTAATAGTTAGTAGATAGTAAGTTTTTAGTGTAAGGACAATATTTGAGAAGGAACGGAAGCAAAACTCAATCATGGGATTGATGGAGGATCCTTATTCTCTTTCCACCTGAAACGATTTCGACAAAGACTGAAGAATTGAAATTGGAATACAACGCTCGGTCCTCCCGAATAACAGGTTCTAACGTTTCCGCTCATCCACCAGGTCGCATAACAAACTAAATAATCTGCTAAATTGTAGCGTGCTGCCGTCTAGTAACGTATTTATTCTGATTCTTCTTCCCAGACTTACTAACTTTTTTATACTTGAGAAATTTTGAATGAATTCGTGGTAGTAACGGAATAAGAAGTTATTTTCGTCTTTTCCTGTTAGCAAACAATACTATTAAATAAAAATACTTTTTTTATAACCTTTCATATTTATTTCACACCTTTACTTGACGTTTCTTGCTAAGTAACACACTGCATAGCGTTTCGTATAATACTCAATTACACAGTACACAATTGTAGGATTTGATTTCTCTTATGGAAGTTGCATATTGCTTGATGTCATTTATATGCAGAACCATTATTAATTTAATTACTTGTCCAGATCTGCACAGCATTGTATGCATATTTCGTTTATCCATGAAGTAAAAAAAACTGTATAACGTTTAAGATAAAAGTTAAAAAAAATATTTATATTGCTGATGTGAGAAATTTCGTCTCGGTTTAGAGTATTTTAAAGATATACTGCCGTTCTTTCTAGTTAGAATGGAGGCACAGTTTAACACGAAAGATATCTGATAACAAGATTTTAAAAGCAAGGCCAACATATAGGTTAAGCTCACCACGCAGCTCACCAGTAGGGCGGCAAGAACCTCAGTGCTAGCACAAACATGCCATTGTAGTTAAGCCATGCCTTGTTCACGCGAGTCTTACGCCGATTAGAGCCTTTGTTCTCCCTCTTTGCATGCAGTATAAGAGAGCATTCTGCGTCCGTAACTTCTGGGACAATATCACCGACTACGAATCCATAAACATCTCTGACGCAGAAGACTATGGTAACGACTTGCTTTCCTAAATTCCTTCTCTCGTGTATGATATCTTCTACGATTAGGTTATCGACCTGTTCAGAAGTATTTGTTTCATTTTACAAGTTCCATTAATAGTTTTATTGTGCTGCTGTATTCATCAGTTTTCTTCAAATTTTAATAAACGTTTTGTTATATTTCCGACAGTCTTTCATTTCTAACACTACTAATCACTATTACTAGATCTAAGTAGACAAATAGTTCATACAATTTCTATCTATTTCAATGACTCATATGTCCATTAAAACTAAATGAAAAGCGTTATTATTAGACTAGTTGTTCACAACGGGGCCGAACCTCCCAACTGTGGGCGTTGAAGTGTTTCTGGTCAAATGCAAATTTAGGGGAAGAGGGTTAAAGACTAATTGTTACCCCCCGCTTCCAGTATTATATCAGGCTCTATGTTGCATCAAATAGGTTTCTAATTGTATTTTCATGATCACCTTTAATAAAAATAATATTTATCGCAGTCAGTCAAGGAAAGAAACAGATTGACGATAGTGGGATGGATGATTTAAGATTGTTAATGGCAAATAAGGCACCAAATACCGAAAAATAAGTATCATTACGCCAAGGTCAGCCCTATATTTAATAAATTTTTGCTTCGTAATATGAATTTGTTAATCAAACTGTGAACAACACTTTAATATAGGTACTATATTTTAATAAAGTAATTTTAGAAATCTGTTCTTGTTTATACAGTAGGCCTATGAATATATTGTTGTACGCTTCAACTTAGACGGCACCAGTGAATTGCTGTTTGAAAAGTGGGTTGGAGCACTACGGATTACGATACTTGTAACATGAAGGCAATCCTGAAATTTTTTCTAGAAAGGATGCGGTGAGTATTTTTCCCGAAAAAGGATCAGCGAGTAAATTATTTCCCAAAACGGAGTGGTGAGTAGTAGTTTTTTTTCGAAAAGAAGCGGTGGCTAATTCCTTTCTAGAAATGGAGGCGTTAGGTCAAAAACATGTTGGCAACCTATGGTGTAGACCAAGGCTGCCCTCTCAATTTTGGAAATGGGCCACAGTTTCAATTCGAATCTAGCCTGTGGGCCACATAATACTTGCCTATAGCGACAATAGATATTTAAATATGACAAACGTATAAGTAACGCAGTTTAATTACAATAAAAAAGTAAAAACTATTAACGCGGAGGTTTTTTTAATTATAATCAAAATTTAAAAATTATCAACAAGACCTTTGCAGTGATTTTTCTGCTTGTATATTCTAAACCGCTGCTGTTGGTGGGAAAATTCAAATACGCAGGCGGGCCTGGAAATGGGCAGCCCTGGCTAGATGAATCCACACAAATTTAATTCTTGTTCGGTCCCAATTTTGATACCATACATTGAGTTATGTTCAATAGTCAAGTTTTAACAATAGTGATACCGAAAAGAGAGGAAATTTGACTACGGGAGGCCGATAAAAAAATATTTTCTGGATAATGGCGGTATGCATTTGTTGCAGATCCTGTACCATATTGGCATTTTAGCTTATCGGCAACAAGAACTCTCTAGTAACTGTCAAAGAATGTAAATCACTCATGTTTAAGTTTCTCTAAACAGTTTCCATTACGAATAAGATATGAATTACAGTACCTTTACAGTCTACATGTCATGAGAATTTTCGTGTCGATTCCGTATTGCCAAACGAGTGCAATCACTGAGCAATCACCACTCGAGCCTGGCATTATGAAAAGCACGAGTTCAATCTCAGTTCCGGGAATTCGGCTTTCCAGTCACTCCAAGCAAATACTTTTATAAATCCTTATACAATGAGTGGCCGAATTTCTTCTTGTTTCTTATCACCAATTCATCGATATCGATACAATTGGAGCCTGGATACTCTTGGAGGTAAGTAAAAGCAAGGAATTCAGTCATGTCTTTTTGAATGAACGAATCCGGCAGTAAGATGGACTAATTTCAGAAAACAATTAAAACGGGTATTCAAACCCAGAGCCTCTCGAATGTCATTCCTGAACGGTAACCGCTTACTTATTACACTCAGTCACCAATCCCCTCCCGATTCTTAAAAACTCGACGTTCACCAACATTAAAGCCATAATAAAAATAAAAGGCCATCTCATTGTCCTACGATTTTAGTTTTGATTAGTTTTTAAGCCTGTTTGATTATATTGAATGTTTTATTGAATTAATTATTTGAGTTTTTATAAATCCACGATGCAGTAAAAATTCAACGCTCAATTCAACCAATATAGCTTTATTATACAAGATGCCTAATACTCTATCGTAAGTTAGATAATAATTTGTTTTGTTGTCAGTCTTTTATCTGATCTGATTCAACTCTACACTTTTTTGTATAGTCAATATACAACTTACGTTATCATATGTGAGACACACATTTTTAATCATTGCCTTTCTCTACACTTCCTGCCGTCGACTAATTCCTCGATACTTAAAAAGTTAACCGATAAAAAATACTTTAAAGCGTGGCCCATCACTCTGCCTTTTATTTTTTGTGAAGCTCTTCCACAAACTTCTTTCTTTGCTATCATTATCAGTCCACTTAATTTGAGCACCATTTGTAGCATTATATTTCAAATTCTTCAATCTTCCTTTCTTTGGTATTCCTAAAGTTACAGCTTCACTTCCATAAAGTACTATGGACATAAAGCTCACAAAAACTTGCACGTACTGCGGCACGTGTTGCGTCGTGACGCCGCTAGCCTTGCGGTAACCTTTGTGTCCCTGGCTAGGCGTGCAGACACCGGCTGCTACCAGCGTGCAACGCATTATCGACCACCTCGCATTATCGACAAATTACCTTTACGACTGTAATTAAGGAGGTGGTCGAGGCGAGGCGGGGATAGCTGCGCATCAGCTTGCGAGGGGGGACGAGTTTAATTAAACCAGCGAGCGGGCGCACTCGGCTAATTTTAAACGGGCTGATTATGGAACTTGGACGGCGAGGGGTGGGGTTGTCGCAGCGGCGGCGCTGTCAGAATGTGTTAGCGGAGTTCTCGCGCTCCAATTCGGTGTAACGGCGCCGCAGATGGAACCGCGCGGAGCTGCTCCGTTCTGACGCCGCTAATGTTTCCGCTTCTCTGGTCGGATTCGGGGCGGAAATGACGTAACAGCTAATACGCATCCACTACCCAACAGTTGCTGGAAATCCCACAGCTACAATTTCTGAAAATATTCTACTTAGTTTGTGTTGACGTAATTAACTCGCAGATGACAAAACCGTTTCATCAGGAATATATGGATGTCGGGGCGAGATCGGCATCACTGAGATTAATTAACTATTGCACTTATTTTTTACAGTCTGTCTCTATTGAAATTCGAAGCATTCAGAAATATCATCATTGATATTGATATTAAAGTCACACTGAACAGAAAGAGCCGGCTGACTAGTTCGATGACCAATATGTTTTTCTTTGTTTGATTTTTACGTTTCATTAATAACACTGATCATGATAAGCCTTTCCATTTTTCTCTCTCTATTCCCATCTAGTTTCTATCATCGACTTATTCTACTCTTATCCTCGAACTACCACAATATGTCGAAGTTTGTGTACAAATTTGTTTGCTGTATTATATCTTATTGTGTTTATGTAAATTATTTTCAAAGTTAATTTCTGTTAAATTACCTTGACGTTAAACTGATTTTTGAACGGTATTTCTTTCTTTTTTATTGATGTTTAAAATCTAGTAGCTTTGCTGTTATTTATCTCAACGATAATTGTTGTGGAATAACGTTTTTAAACCTTTTTAGATCCTATGACCAGCAAAATGTAAAAAAATAATTCTGCGCACCAATAACTTGTATAATCTCAGCTTAAGAACAACTAGAACTATAACATCTAATATTACATCTGAGATAGTACTAAGAGGCACGTGAATTAAATAACACAGCATAGTTTAGCTAATTCATTTTTATGGATTGAATTGTTTGGTGTTTAATAAATTTAGACATTTATAGGGCATGAGTAGTAGATGATAATCCGTCAAAATTCCTACCGACTCTATAATATTACAAAACAGATATGATTACAAGAATAATCATTCTGCATTACATTTTATATTAGAGGCCAAAAAAAAAAATAATTTATAATATCTGTGTGTTTACAAAAAGTGGTAAATAATATTAAATGTGATGACATAGCTATAATTTTAAAGATGTTATAGTTATGATAGTGAAATGAAATAGTATTTAATAATGTTTGTAAGAACCTGGAAACTTGTACTAAGTATGTAGTCCTAAATATCACATTACTGTTAAAGTACATCGCAATATAGGCCAATAGGTAATTACTGGGCAAGTGTGAGCTGAGCCTCGCGCAAATAGGTTCCCGCACTCTAATTATCATATAGATATCTCGCATATCATACATTAGACGGCAGCTGCTAGTTATAAGAAAATAAGTGTCTCATACATTTTGAGTGTAGGTAGTGGACTCTGTTCCACATCTGTGTAACCCCGAGACATGTTGCCACTGGCGCCACTAATGCTATCGTTCAGTCACACGATCGCATTGATTGTACCTTTAGAATGCAAATCACTTTAACTGAGGACATTTTAAATAAGATTATGTTTACAGCAAAATAACATAAAACTTTTGTTTGTTTTGTCTAGGAATTTGAAAGTACTTTAGATATCTGCATATGTTTTTAATATCTGTCGCTTTAATATAGGTTGTAGTTGACACCGGAGACACATGTCAAGTTTCTAGACCATACCGATTTTAAGGGTGCTCCGATAACATAAATGATTCAAAATTGAAAACTTTTACGGCCACTCGTTGCTTTCCTTTCCACCGAAATAGTCCTCAACAAAATTTTAAATACGACATTTTGTTTTGGAGCAATGAAATGCATTATATGTGGAACTGTACATGCTATTTCGTTTACGTGCTAGAGACCCATTACAGACATCGGAGCGTCCTTTTGTCCTGTTGGATATGGAACCCCAAAAATATAACATCTTAACATGGATTGACATCCCAATGAAAAGCGGAGCGTCCTTTTTCCTCTTGGATATGGAACCTCAAAAATATAACATCTTAACATGGATTGAACTCCCAATGAAAGTAAAACATAAAAATTTAAATAACTACTAATTATCCAACATTTATTTACATACATAATTTAAATCGCTAAACAGGACGAGACGGAATTTAATCACCAATTACGTAAATAGGTAAATAACGTTAAGTTACAGATTTGTACAATTCCTCATCAATGATATGGAATTATTTTTAAAAATGTCATGGAATATTGAAATTTGTTTCCTACTCGGTTATATTTTTATCTGCATCATTATAATCGCGAAGGTGTCGCGAAATGCTAAAGAATAAATTAAGAAATTGAATGTATTTATGGATCACTTATTGGTCTCGAGGATTATGAAAGATTACATTCCATTGTGCTAAGAAATTGAGCGGATGGTAAGGAATTGTATTGGATGAAATTTAATGGGAAGACTAGAGAGCAATTGATCATAACCAGTAAGGGAAGACTGATGACTGGAATTATGCAGCAAGGAGTACTGTTACATGAACGGTATAATTTTATATACATAGATAGTATACTGGAAGAAATGATCGATAAATATAAGGTAAAGAGAGAGGCCAGCAAAAACACTTGTTACAAATGCAGAAAGTCTAATCTAAAACGAGCATATTTCAGAAAAATTGCATATTTTATTCGTAACCACACTTATCTTTCTGAAATACAGATAGTGAATTCTTCAGAAGCCGAAAAGGAGTAACGAATATGCAAGGATAGGGAAAGTTGAGGATAGAGACACAGGAGAAGAAAAAACTTTGCAGGAGAGGAGAAATGTGACATTGTTCGAACGGTTAAGTACGGTAAGGGATAGAATATCAGCAATGATATATTGCATGGAGATAAAATTCAAACAAATCGTCGGAGGACAATAGAACTAATGGCTGATAGGAGAGCAGGAGTGCCTACAGAAAAGAAGAGAGGTCTGAATGAGCTGATGAGGGACACTATGTGAGAAGAGAGCGAGAAATGGAGAGGCTTATATTCAACTCATACCACGTCACTGGCTAACCTGTGCGAGTAGGGTGATGGATCAAAGTATAAGAAGAGATTATAAATGAATCGTTTTTAGGCCCCAAGTTCATCGCTGCGGCTCGTGCTGCAATTTCCTGCTCTAAGATTTCTGGTCCAATACCAGTGATATTATGCACTCAGTAAGATATAATCTAGGAAAACCATTACCTAACATCTTTCGAAATAGTCACCAGATTTTACATACTACTCTTAAACATATATCTGGCTAACCGGAAAACGAAATTACTCAGATACAATCTTGATGAAGCATAAGAAAAGACTAGAAAGAGAGTAATTTAGCGGGTGGACACTCCCTCACCAACAGGGCATCAGTGTCACACAAACAACTTTTGTTAGGATGGCTTTTTCTTCTAAATGCACTGTCTAGTAGTTTTTTTTTTTCTTTAAATAAAAAAAACTGCTTAACGTCTCTTAACAGCGAGGTCTTTAGAGACGGAAAGGATTGGGGGCAAGGAATGGAAAGGAATTCGGCTATGGCCTTTTGAAGGAAGCATTCCGGCATTTGCCTGGAGTGATTGTTTGGAAAACATGGAAAACCCAAATCTGGATGCCCGGACGGTCTAGTAGCGTTGAGTCATTGGTCTGGAGCGAAAAGCCATCCATTATAAGCAACTACAGAAAAATGGTGAGGTAGGTGCCCAGCGACGCAAGCAATTTAATCCAACAATTTGTTCTCTCTCTCTCTCTCTCCACTAACAAAGTCTTATCCACACCTCCGCTGGCGGAGACTGACAGCTTTTATAACTTCGAGTGTCTTAATGACTGGTAGTTTCCTCCCGGCTGCTCAGTCTTCTTCTGTTTCATCTAACACTGTAATCCTACCAGGTAATAGCGACCTACAGTTCAACATGGAATGCAAATCATGGAGCGCGCCAAAGTTGTATATTGGTTACAATTCCAGATTATTTTATTTCGGTTCATAATAATATTACGTATCTCGGTACGATTTCGATGGCGAAAAAAACTTGCTTTAGAGTGGTTACTAATTTGGAGACTTTCATGTTAATTTCTCAGTCACACCATAATTGAGCATTCCATATTTTACTTTTCGGGCCGTGGATTGAACAGAAACTATTTTCTTTATTTCTCAACTTCCTAACGACGCATGAATATGAAACATACCACATTTTACTGATGATATCCTGGAATCTACAGTGGTCAAAACCTCATTAATATCAGTACAGACAGTTTTACGTTAATCGCGGTCACCGAAACTTAATTTATTTCTCACAGTCAGAATGTTAACAGCTTATTTTATAAATTTGAGTAAAAAATCAATGTCAAAGTTAAATTGAATTTGTTAATGGAAGTTGGACAATTAACCTGGAAAATACACATTGAGAACCTTCTGAACATAGCACTAATCAGGTTACAGGAACTGTACCCACGTCCCACTACTTAACATGACCAGTTCACTATTTGTTATTTACACTTCCCACTATTCCTGTTAAGACTAGGGCTGTTGATATTTTAAAAAATATCGGATTTTCGATATATCGATATTTTAAAAAATATTTATATCGGTTTCGATATATCGAAGAAAAAGTATCGATATATCGAACCCATTATATAAAAACAATGTTACAAAAACAAATCATTTTAAAAAAAGGGCGAAGTCTTGTGGCTATTTAATGATGAAGAGTTGTGAGATATTTTTCTGAATCAAGTTTTGATTTTCTAAAAAAAATAGTTTTTCATGACGTCACGGATAAATATTTTTTTTTAAAAATTGTGATTTAGCCATTATACTACTACTTTACTAAAAGGAAAGGCAGAATGTTTATGATTTACTCGAAGACTTGTGAATCCAGAAAGAGCATCGAGGGAAATCTTGGCTTTTGTGAGTTTAAAAGCTCAATAATACAACATTGTAGAGGCATTTATTTATGTTGATGTTCTATTATCAGAGTTTGCATAATGACCAAGTCACTTTTTTTACAAGTATTGTTTTATGTGGAATTTAATTTCTTTTTGTAGGTTGATAGCTTATTCTGAGTCTTCTTACTTTTTTGGACCAAATGTTTGCACCTTAGCATAGATTGTGTATCCGAATTTATCAATATTCCTGCTTGCATCCAATTTCCATATCAAAATACTTTCCTCGACAACGCACGCTCATGTAAAACAATGGGCTGGAGTCCGATTCGTTCTGTGCGAGCTTCGCCGTGTCTGCATTGTTACCATCGGTGTAGGACTACCAATAACTTCCAAATTAAATGTAGTAACAAAGTAAAATTAATTGTGTTTTTTATGCTCCTGATCTTTGTGCAAAACTGAAATTCAAGGCATATAGCCTCATCAAGAAGAAAGCAATTAACCTACAAATTTTCTCTAAGACGTTTCAGCTTTTAGATTGGCATTGAAAAAACACAGGAACTTTTCTTATACTATGGGGATGAAACCAAGTATGTGTACCAAATTACCATTTTCTAGGACAACTGGATGTTGCATAGAATTATGATGAGAGAACGTCATAGTTATTTAAAAGAGTTTCAGATCCAAAAAAAATTCCAAACTAAGGTGGTGAATGAAGTAAAATTTTGCACCAAAACTCATGTCAGAAACTTCATTGGACATACTTTTCAAGAGCATGAACTCATGTTTTTCCCGTTGTTTCTTCTACTATGAATGGAGAACTCCCTACATTAATTGAAAATTTCCCCTTCTTTGATATTGCTTCGCAAATGGGTAACGCTTTACCATAATACAATTTTTTAAAGCTGAGATTCTAGGTGGAATGCAGGATTTAGGGCGAGGGGTGGGGGCAAACCGGGGTACTTGCTCTGGGCGATAATATCGTGTCCAACAATGCGTTTGGCAAACAGTTAAAGTGGCGACATCAATGCGTTTGGCCAACAATCAAGGAGGCGATTCTCGGGGTCAGGCTGGCAACAATGTTTGAAGAGGCGGCAATCTCAGTTTTTCCCCGGCTTGGAAAAATCCTAGAGCCGCTACTGTCAAGGCAGTTCCCTTGGCGTTAATGTTTTTTAAATGCACCAATCTATGATAATAAGTTTTTAGCATAGCGCTTTGTAAAGGCAATCCAAAAGTGGTAGATTCTTTTTTTCAATTTCTTATCTTAATAAATTCGTAAGTGATATAACAAAACTGGCTGTAACATAATTTTGGAGCTCAATTCTTCTGTTGGTATGGAACAAGAACCGTATCCAATTCGCGCGAAATATTTAACTGTGGAGTGCCAGATACAGGCTTATAATTTCCGGGACATTTCTGGGTCTAAAAAGTATTTTAGCGGTATGTTTAAAGAGTGAACAAAAATGCAAATTAATAAAAAATTCTATTTTAGGTAAATATGTTATCTAACGTATATATAGCACCTCTTTTAACTTTATTAATTAAACTATGGTAGAAAGTCAACATCAGGTATTATGAATCAAAAGGAAAAATACTAAACTTAAAACAAAAATTGACCACCTCGTTAGGAATTTTTTACTTTGGTACAAAATCAACATCGGGTATTATTAAACCAAAACTGAACACTTCTGTTAGGCTCATTAATTAAAATTAGGCAGAAAATCAACATCAGGTTTTATCAACAAATAAAAAATTAGCATCTATCTTTTGCTAAATCAAAATCAACATCAATCCAAATAGATCTTAATCATCTACTTTTAAAACATTTAATACTAGATTTTGCCATTTTCATAAATATTTCTCCGTCACTGCTTTGCAAAACTGATAAAATTTCTCAGCAAGAGTCTTCAAAATTGATTGAGTTTGCAGTTCAGCTTGATCGAATCCATGAACGTTCTGTTTCACTCTTATTTCATAAATTATTCAACGGACTAAAACTTGTCTCGTAAAAGTCATTGCTTGTTGGAATTGACAAAACAAAACCAACTATTTTTTTAAATATTCAAAATCATTAAAAACGCTTGTTCTGAAGAAATTGGCCCAGATTTTAACGTTTGGAAAGTCTTTTGGAAGGACCTGAAAAACACGATTTCAGACATGTGAACTCTGTATAAAGGAAGTTAATGTTAACTGCATCTAGAATTTTCAAATTCCCAGAAAATTCAAAGAGTATTTTCCTGTCAGTTTCAATTTCCTCTGATTTAAGGGACATTCCATCCTCCCCGCTGCAAGCATGGGATACTTGGCTTGGCCTCATGACCACCGTGGTGATACTGAGTTTGAGAAAAAAAAACTAGTATACGGAAATTCCGCGCCAGTAACGCATAATTCCTGAACACGAGATCAGACACAAAATTCCGGGACATTCCCGGATTTTGCGGCTATCTGGCAACCCTACCCATACCTGGTACATTACGATTAGTTTCTTAATGCTAATACTTTTGCATTGATTGAAGACAAATTTTAAAAACTTTTCAAAATGTCCAGACAAGAATTCTAATGAATATTGAATGAGTTATTTTACCTTTGTTTTTACTTCTCCACAGGCCCGCCGCTAGCTGTTTGAGCGCCCGCGTGCAATAGCGATTATGCCGCCCCCTGTCCAAACTACAGCCAGTGGTGGATCTATGAAATTTCCGAAACGGGTCAAAAAACTGTGAGATTGCCGCCCCCATTGTTGCCATCCCGAGTGTCACCGCCGACCACCCGTAGCAGCTGTTGAGCTAAAAAGAAAGGAGGTCGCCCGCTAAAATAATATGCTGCCTGGCACGCACCCTTACGGCGGCCCTGCTTCTCCATGTGCTCGTATCGTTCATTGTTTCTTAAAATTCTATCTATGAAAATGTATTGCATGTGCAACACAGGTAATCGTTTTCCCTCCAATAATAACTTGGAATATTCTACCAGGAAAATAACCACTTATTTTTAAAAAATATCGGACTCCGATATCCAGATTTCAATATCGATATATCGATATATCGTCCTAAAAAATATCACTCATAAATATCGATATTTTTTTTAAAAAATATCGATATATCGATATATAGATATTTTATCAACAGCCCTAGTTAAGACACTAATTTCAAGTTGGACTTTCCTGGACAAAGCGCACGCTCATTTCAAACAATCGACTCACGTTCAATTCGTGCTGGGTGAGTGATGCCTTGGCTACAATGTTTTCATCATCTGAGTAGACTTGGTACCGGTAACTTCCAAATTAATTGTAGATACGTAGTAACATTTACTTAAGCTTGCTGATCTCTATGCGTAACAGAAATTTGAGGGACATAGTGTCATTCAGAGAAAACGAAAAATGATAACTTATTTTGAAAAATATCGAAGCCAATATCCAGATTTCATTATCGAAATATCGATATATTGACGTGAAAAATATCACTCATAAATATCGATATTTTCAAAAAATTATATCGATATATTATCAACAGTTCGAGTGTGTGGGTACGCGGCCAAGGCGAATAGTGCCAGATTCCAAACTTTACAGAACAGAGTCCTTCGAAGAGCTCACCACGTAACAAAAAGCTTTCCAATACCACTACTACGAGATGGATGTCAGCTGGCCGCATCCTTCTACAGGACAGCCCAACGATCACAGAATCCTCCCATAGCGCCACTAGGCACGTACGATACCTACTTTGACCGTCACAGATGATCACTCTCAATTTTTGAAAAACAATAAAGAAAAATGTTGCCATTGCAAGGTATAATATAGTTGTAATCGCAGAAAAACCATTTACTTTTTTCAGTGTTTCCTATATTCTGACATTTAATGGTCGATTTATGTTTTTGGCGCGCAATCAACAATACTCACGTCTTTTTCTTCTACAACACACTACACAGTCAAGTTTGTCTCATTAAAACATTCAAATGAACGTATGCTGTTTTTCCTCATTTTTCTTCGTTATTTTAAGGCTTAGTACTTTAATTTATAAAACATATCCTTTTAGTTTTCCTAAAAACAAGTTTCGGCTACGAATATCTGGCATTTACTTTACTCTTAACCACTACTTTCTCCGTATTTGAGAATTATGTTTCAGTCATTTAAAGTAAAAATTTTAATACAGGTCCAATATACTCTCCGTAGCTTTTGACGATCACATATATATTATAGATTATTTCATGGTACGCAAGAGTACTAATATAGATCCTTGAGATTTTGTGAAGTTCGTTCTGTCGTTGTTTAAGATGTTATTGGTTGCCAGGAACGTCACAACTGAACGACGTAGTTGGGTCGTTACCTTAAGTTTGTAATTTCAGTATACGAACTAGGAGTATCAGAAAAAGTAACGGTTTTAGTCTCAGCTGGTGTTGATGGAGAATGTTAAATTATTAAATGATGGAAATAATAGTTATCACCAGAACAATGAATGGCTTGTTCATCTGTTCACTAGTTAGATGCTATCTATGAAAATAAGCTAAAGAGGAAAGGACGACCGTGTTCGAAATTAATAAAATTATTTTCCAAGCAAGATTACATAAATCAGATGCGCCAGGTTGAACGAAAAATCTAAACAAGAATATTTAACACAAGTTGCTTGCTTGGAAGATGATACCTCTCCATACAAACTTTTGTTTTCCCGTTGTAGTTAGTAGTATTAAATGTTATTGTATGAAAACCTGTAGGTGTGTAGTGTATGAAAGATAAAAGATGGAGGAAACCAGGTGCTGACCCTTTCCGGTATACTCTTCCTATCGTAGGAACCACCCTGAACAACAGTGTGAAATATCTTCACTCCATTGGTACTGCGGTGACGTTTGGGTAGGAACACTCTCCTTTGGTATTCCACTGACAGCGATTTTTTTTTTCAGTTGAATTGATTGGTCACATTGTGGATTATCAACATTGTCCACGAAAAAGGATTCAGCATTTTATCTTTTCTTGTTAAAAGATTTGAAACCAAAAGCATTTACACATTCAGTACTTCAAATTTTAAGATCTTCACAAAAAGGGATGAAATTTGTTACAATCACCTCGTTATATGTCTATAAGAAGATTTATTTAGAATAATAAAAGAAAAAGTTACACTTCGTTCTATCAGGTATGCAGTGTAAATAAGTACCTGGATCTGGCATCGTGGTTAGCTGCCGATTCAGTGTTCTGACTGAGATTCTGATAAACAGAAATCACATCATAATTGAGACATCAACATTCACTGACCATTATAGAATGGAAATGTCCCTAAGAATTTAAGAAGCCTGTTTCATTCACTCCAAGAGCAGTGTGATGATATGTTATTAATATTAGAGTGAGGATTGAGAAGGAAGTGGCATTGAAGTGAGGGATTACTAGTGTTGGGTTAGTGCGTGAGCGGAGGCCCGCCAGACGCCAGCCGAGGTCAGGTAGGAGTCTGGTCGGCGCGGCGCCTCGGCCGGAACCTCGTCAAGGCTGGAACCTCCAGTGCTAATAATAGCACCCGGCAACGGCAATTTCGCGACTAACGACTCCGGCCCGAATGTCCGGCGCCTAATTGGCCGGTAACGTTCACAAAACCATGTGTCTACTGTCGCGACAAACAGGAAGTCCATCATCATAAGCGGCGTTAAACCGGCCGCATTGGTATTTGCGTCACCATGATGATGACCAATGTCAATCAAGGGGGAAATTTTCACCCTGAGGGCCTAGTAACTGGTTAGCAGAGATGATGATACGACACAGTGATGATTCATAAGTAGGATGGGAACGTTAAATTATGCTGTCCACCAAGGTGTCATCTGGAAGCCTCAATAGATGGAGACTGCTTCCAATGGAGCCTCAATTTTTTTTCGGTGTTAAACACCATTATTATTAGCACCCTCATTTTATCCACATAAACAAAATGGGCCATATGAATTTAACAATCTATTTCAGGATATGACCACACACTGCTGTATGTTTATAACAGTTTGAGGAAAGTTTTGATTCTTCAGATGTTTCTTTTTCAGACTTCTTCTAGCCGGCCCTGGAATTGTAGGGGATGGTACGCTGACCTCGCATTGCAAGGGCCTCCGGTTCGAGTTCAGCCGTGGGCATGGTTGGTTTTAATTAATTGTTGTCTTCGTTTTGTGTTTTCCTCACTGTAGTGTCCACAAAATCATAATTAAAGTCTGATACAACAGTTAGTACAAAAGCAAATTGGAGAAGGCTAAATGGTCACAAAGACCGAAGGCCATATGTATATAGAAAAAATTATTCTGTGCAAACTATTACTGTAATTATTCTGCTGTAAAATGGTTAACTCATACAGAATTTGCCGTCCAGTAGACGTGACAGTAATAGTGTCATGACTAAGAACGCAGTTTTTCTCGGCGTTGAGAATAAAAAAATTGTTCTCTGGAACAATTTTCATATAGTGTCATGACTGTCGTATAAACCAAGCCGGAGTTTCTTAGTGTTGATTAATTGCTGGACGTGTTAAAGTTTCTATAGGAACATGATTCTGATACAAGTAATCAGATTTAAATTACTTGCTGAGAAGGTTGAAGTGGGTATTGTGTTAAAAGCTTAGTTCTTTATTAGTATGGCTAAAAATTGTACTTGTATTTCATCTTCTTGGAACAAAATTTTTATTCTTGCAAGCCAATTTGATGATTATTAAACAATTAGTTTGGTAGCATAGTAACATTGCCTCAGTAGAGTGAGTGTCCTTGGAACTTTTACTGTTCCATGTAGAATTTTACAAGTGGCAGGTTTGATAATACTCCTGGAAAGAAATTTCTTGAATTACATGATTTGAACAGTCAGAATGAATGAAGTTTCCTGCTAGTTTTTTGTAGGGTGAAATAAAGAGTATTCAGTTACCCTGTATACTTGTGTATTTTTCAGGTAATATGAATTTTTTTTTTCTCAGATATGGACTACTTCAGTGACTATGACAGATGTCTTATTTATGATGAATTTTTCTTCTTTTCATTAACGTTAAAGCTAGCTATAGACACTGATAATATTTGTACCTTTCTGTCACACATGTTTGATTCGTTCGAAATTCCCATTCAGAAGGTATTAATCTTCATCAAATACTGTTAAATCCAGAGCGGTTTATTAACATCGCGCATTGATTTGATACTGGTGGGAAAATTTCCTTCAATTCCTACGACCTAATGGACACAAACTTATATTACTAAGAGGTGCTTCTGATGTGAAGGGCTCGATCATTTGCATTTCCTAGGGTCTGCATTCTAATATGTTTTGTGTATTTTCTTCATTGTCAAATCCAATAGTTTGATTGACAATACTCCTACGTTATCATTATTTCGAAACGAGACCAAACGTTTAATTCATGGGTGACTTAACGGAGCACTTCCAAATGACGGACTCATGGAGTGATCTGTGTCATATTATGCTTAAATAAAGGCTACACAGTGTAAGTTATAGTTGTTGAAACACACCACAAATAAAGATGTTAAATTGTTTCCTACAGTGAGACGTGGTATTACGATGTCCAGCTTTTCAGAATACATTTTCCTATTAACGGAGAATACAAATGTCTTCTTTCAGTATTAACGTCACCGAGGCTTGAGATGGGAGACATTTACTCAAAGCAGAGATCAATCTTCATTGACTGCAATTCTCGGAAGCGAGTCACAAAACGCAAGGTATCCTGTGAAATATCAGTGTCTTTCCCTTAAAAAAACAAGGAATGTTTTGAATCATTGGACTTTGTATAGTTTTTACTTAGTTTTGAAAGTATCAAGTCAATCTAACAGGAGAGTTTTACCAACATTAAATATTAAAAAAAAAATTTTCCATCCTATCAACCCTTGTAGTTTCTATTACTGTATGCCAAATGATGGCGGTCCATCGAGCAGGGAACCAGAAAAGTCTAAATGTGTGTTAAGTTGATAAATAAGTGTTTTTTTTTTATTTAAGAGTTTATAACAAACATCTTGAACCAATTAGGAGCTTTAACTTATCTGGGTGCACTGCAATGTGCCCGCCAAATCAATGGCGGCACTACCTACTCTTTCTCGAAGCAATTTGGGTAATTTTTGTGTCTTAATATCTTCGTTATGGATGACCCCCACATGCCTCAAATTCATAGTATCCATAGATATTACTCTGTAATAGCGGGGGGTTATATACGTGATAAAGGGGGTTATTAGGGCCGTGCAGTCCACTTGTTGGCAATTGATTGATTTAGGAGGTGTTCTTAGAAGCATCTTAAGATTTTAGGCTATCTTCCAGATTATAACAGATTAACTACTTATGGGCTCCTAGATGTTATTTATCAGGATAAGGATATGACACCAGGGTGGCTCCATTGATAAAGCACTGCTTTAATTGTGATATTTATAGGGGATCTTACCTTTCCGATATATCACAAACTCTTCCACATAATTATCTGAAATAACTTGGGATCTAACCTAACGACTGTAAATGACTGAGGCGACACAACTGATAATTTAAACATACTTTAATTATAAAAGTCTAATCATACATTAATCCGCAACTGTGTCTAACATTATGCTGGAAGGAAACGACACGCAAGCATAGCTACAATTGTTACCGACTTACTAAATGAATTCATAGCTTCTTCATACAAGTATATTGGAAACACGGCTTTACTGATTAAATAAGAATGACTGAATAATTAACGATCCTGGTTATAACCCGACATTACCAAATACGATTATCACGAGTCTACAACATTACGATAACAACGGCAAACAACTCATTTAAGTTACACAGATTGAAATTTGACTGAATAATTTAACTAACCAAATACTAACAAACATAAGAGAATGCAAGTCAAAGGATGGTTTTGCCATGTGCCGAAGGTACACAGACAAGACATACGTCTTACCTCTTACATGACTGCTGGAAGAATCGTTACAGAATAGAATAGAATAGTCCCATGCGACGCGGGGGTTCTTATGCGAGTGCTCACGTGCTAGGCGCATGATGTGCGCTTCGTTGCAGTAACCTGAATCCTGCAACTTTGCAGTCCTTACGCACGTAGGCATCTTCTCACTCTGCTCGCTCGAAGTAACTTACAATATTCACAGAATAAATTACCAAAACTACCAATTTAAGCCCTAATTCACAGAATGCCCGTTACAACTCAGCTTAGCAAACAATTTAAATTTTGATTGTTTTTTGAACTCAGTTATGAATATTAATAACCAAATTTCATAAATTTAGTCACTCACTGACTGATAATCATCAAAACTCGAAGATACTTTTCCAAGTCGTAAAAGCTAAATTTTGCACCCCGTTACCAACAAAGTATAAGAAAAATCTAAGAATGAAGAATTTCTGTATATTTACTCAATATCTATTTGAAACTTGAAATCGATTTATACCCTAATATGTTAAAAGGCCATGTATTTTAATTATAAATGGAGCTTCCTAAGCTTAACTCATGTGCTAAATTCTAATTTGTTCCTCTCTTTACTTTGCAAGTTAGTGATATTCAAAGTTTTAACCGACTACCACTCTCCGTCATCATAAATGCACAGTATTTACCGTGGTACCAGAAACAATAATTTGTAGACATATATGGTTTTACCCTCATATCAAAGAACAGTCCACTATTAGTGATTTTCCCCGTATTTCTCCAATGGCAACCACAAACGTGAAATATTACCAGGCATATTTCTTCGTTAATTGCTTTTCTCTGGAAAACACCGTATGCTTAAAATTTCTGTTATGTACAGAGACAACTACCAAATTAAATTTTACTTTGTTCTTATACTTAGTTTGGAAGTACCGGTAGCTGTCATCGTTCACCAAGAACGAATAGAAGGCGAGCACACTGTTTTATATGATCATGCGCTTTGTCGAGGGAAGCATTCAATATATGAAGATGTAGTATTAGCAGGAATATGGGGAAATGAAGTAATGCCAGTAAAAAAGAAAACTCAGAATAACCTATAAACCTACAGAAAGAAACGAAACCCAACAAAATCCTTGGCTGAATTGCTGCAAGTCTTGTGGATGTTTACGGTTAATGGAGCGTCCGTAAACCACGTAGCTCCAATTTGTTGTTGTGTGTTCTGTACCCTATTTTAACTCTGAAAATTAATATGAATGAAAAGCTACGTGGCTTCTCTCGGAACATCATCCCCCCCTCCCCCACGTAGCCAAACGCAGCTTACCAGCCAATCCCTTCCACCTACTCCCTCCCCCTCCCCCGAAGACCGAGCCGCGTCGTTTATGGACGCTCCCTAAGAATTACTAGTTTTTTTTATAGTTATGTCCACACTCTTCAGTGTATATTAATTTCTCTTTCTGAAGCTTTCACCAAGATAATTTTTGAACGACGATATTGAAAAACTATGACACTCATTTAAGAATTTACAAATGAAGTGGTGACAATTAGCTAGTGCTCACAATACTAAGCAAAAATTTGTTTTTTGTGACTATTAACTTATTTGTCTTTGAGATCTTTCCTTAGTTCAGATTCAGCGTTAAAGTATAGTTGACGTAGAAAAGAAACTAGCTTTTCTCTCTGAGAGATCCAAAAAAACCTGGTTGCGGAATGAGCGACAAGAGCTATTGCTTTATGAAGCAGGAATTAAGTTAATTTTTGAGGCAAGAAATGAGAATGTGGTGTGTTCCTAAGTGGCATATTCAAGCAGTACACCGCCATATATCAAATATATAAGGAACATTCAAAACAATTTATTAGAAGTGTCAGTACAGAAAACTATAGTACTCTATATATGAGGGCAAATTATTGTTTTTTACTGAAGAAAACATTCTGATTTTTCTCCACATAAGTACCTCAATATTTTACAACTCATTGCCTCTTATCCAAAGTAGTTGGAAACAAAGTAGCAAGAACCTTCAATTTTTCTAACGGCATCCATAGTTTTCATTGAAGCTACAATTTTTGTTTGAAGCAATGTGCCTCGTACACTAAACACAAGATATCAGCTAATTGTACGATACTTCATCAAATTATGCCAATAAGTTGCAATAAATTGTCATCTAAAAAGTACTGATTATTAAGAAATATAAAACTGATGAGCAATATTACAAAACCAAGTCATATCTGTCAGGATTTACAAGCATTTTGAGAACAGGACTTAGAAGCACTTTTAAGTACTATAAAACTGATTATAAATATTACGAACATTAGCCACGTCTTAAGGATTTGCAATCATCTTGAAGATCAGGCCTTAAATGCACTTATACATATGTCTACCACAGTATAACCACATGGGCCTGAATTACTAAATAGTAGTTTTTCGAATTATAGGAAAACAACTATTGGCTACTAGTACTTTAAAAGCGTATTGCTGATTTTCTTTTACATAAGAATATTTCAAAGCCGGCTATTTTGGATAATATTTTATGATGTATATAATAATAACGTTTATATTTTTATCTTAATTTTGTATGTAGCATTTTACGCAAGAATAGCTTCCCTATGGCAGTGGCAAAACTCCAGTTTACGACGAATGAGAACCAACAATTCAGGTTCCTTTTTTCTCTTTACATATTTCTGCACGGAGGAATAGGTGAGTGCCATTAAAAAAAAAAAATAAACTACCAGGCAAGAAAAGTTTCACACCTACATGAGCCGTGTGCTTTCATCATGATAGTTTTGACTGGACAGGTTGAAAAGTAACTGGCTCACGTCAACAGGCCAGCGATAATTAAATTGTGTTAGAAGCCCAAGGCGGTTGGCCACAATCCAGTCAAACAAGAAATGAGCTAGCTAATACGTTGCCATTCGTCATAACACATGTGCAGTAGAAAAGACATTCTGGTGAAACTTTTCTAAGATCACTGACACATAGCAAACATGGCTGTTGTTACAATAGTGAATTTAAAGACATTTAATTTCAAGGAATACAGCACCATGACACATACTATTATTAAAAGAAAACCCCACTGTGAATCTACACACAACATTAACATGTTACCTGAGCGAACATTTATTCAGTGATAAAAACTATACATTCATGGATTAAGTCTACCAATGCCATTAGTATCGGCTTGTAGGTATCACAAATGCCAATACCTTCAAGGTAATAAACAAATTTAGAAATAATCACCATAAATGGATTCTTTGCTTTTTCCTACCAAAATTAAACAGAAAGTACTATAATTGGTATTATATAACGAGAAAAGAAATATAAATAAAACTCGTAGAAGTAATTTCTAATCTGGGTGGAATAGAACGGTTTCTTTTCAAAGGTGATGTCGACAAACTAGATCAATCACCGTTAGTAAATTTTTTAAAGCGTTTTATTGTAACAGTTCAATCTATTTCACTACCGATAGCAGTGGGGGTGTGGGAGATATAGTGGTTAAAAGTGGTAGACGTAAGACATTTTCCTATTTCTACCAAAGACATGTGTGTCCCTATATTTCACCTTACAGCCAGAGCTACCGAGCGTTGACCACGGGCGTTTGTGTGTGTGTTTGAAGCCTGGAGTCTTCCATCGTGCACTATGGTGATTGCATGCCGGTATCTGTGTTGGTGTGGTAGATATGGTAGTTGAATGTGGTGGACCTGATATAAAAATAGCCATGTGTGTCCCTACATTTCACTTTGCAACCAAAACTACCTACCGCAGTCCACTGGTGTTTGTGTGTGGTAGTAACATGGAGTCATCCATCGTACACAACGTTGGCCAATTGTAGGTAACTGTGTGGGTGTAGGAGATATGGTGTATGAAAGTGGTCGATCAAGGACATTTTCATATTTCGTCTAAAGCTGGCACTCGATTTCAGGCACAAGGGTGTGGGAAGATTCTCTTTTTTAGGTAAGGGTTTCAGGGATTGGAATGAGTTACCAAGAGAAATGATGAATAATTCACCGAAAACTTTGAAAGAATTTAAAGAAAAAATTTGTAGAGGGCAAATGTAGGTGGGTGCAGGATGGGGGGAAGATGGGTGTGTAGGGAAATTGCCACCGGAGCCTGTGCTCCATTGCAATTGAATTAAATTAAATTAAAGACATGTGTGACCGTATATTTCATTTTGCTGACACAACTACTTAGCGCAGATCAATGGTGTTTCTTACTAGTTGTAATACCCAAATACATTAATGTGAAGGTAAGCAGCTGCTCAGCCTCCGCAATTAAAACAAAGCATGTCGCTGAAAAAATGTGGTTAAGTAATGAAATAAAATCTCTATATGCTAAAAAAAGACAATTTGAACAAGATTTTGTACAGAACACATTTAGAGCTTGCCAAATCGATAGATAATACATCAATCCTTGCATATCTACTAGAAAAAACTGAAAACTATACAGACCAGATTTGATGCAAATAAATCAAACTCATAACAAAAAACTGGATCAGTTATTACAAAGACATGGCCTGCAACAACATCGCAATGGTGTTTCTGTTTGATAGTTGCATCAAGTCTCCCATCGTGCACTATGGGGGTTTGGGAGATGAGGTGGTTGAAAGTGGTTGACCTGGGGCACTATCATGTTTCAACGAAGACGTGTGTCCCTATGTTTCACTTTTCAGCCAAAACTATCCAGCGTAAATCACTGGTGTTTGTGTGTATTAGGAGCATAGAGTCACCGATCGTGCACAACGTTGACCGAATGTCGGTAGCAGTCGCGAGGTGGAAGATATGGTAGTTGAAATTGATCGATCAGAAACAGTTACGTTTTTGGACAAAAGACATGAGTGTCGTTATATTTCACTTTTCTGCCACAACTATATATCTCAGACCACTGGTGTTTGTATGTGGTAGTGACATAGAGTCTCCCATCGTGCTCTGCGGTGCTTAGACGTCGGTAACTAATGGTGTGTGGCAGATATGGTCGTTGTAATTGGTCGACTTAGGGCATTTTCCTATTTCTGCCTAAGAAGTCTGGGCCCATATATTTCGCCTTGCAAGCAGAATTACCAAACGCAGACGACTTGCGATTGTGTGTGGTAGCAGCCTGGCGTCTCCCAATGTGCAGCATGCTGGTTGCATGTCGGTAGCAGTGAGGGTGTCGTAGTGGTGGTTGAAAGTTGTCGACTTGATATAAAAATAGACATGCGTGTTCCTACATTTCGCTTTCCATTCAGAACTACCTAGCGCTGTCCACTGGTGTTTGTGGGTGGTAGTAGCCTCGTGTCTCCCAACGTGCACCATGGTGGTTGCATGTCGATAACTATGGGGGTGTGGGAGATATAATTGTTGAAATTGGTCGACGGAGAGAATTTCATATTTCGAGCAAAGACATGTGTGTCTCCATATTTCAATTTCCAACCACAATTACCTAGGGAAGTTTACGTGCGGTAGTAGCCTCATGTCTTCCATCGTGCTCTATGGTGGTTGCATGTCGGTAGCTGTGGGGGTGTGGGAGATATGGTGGTTGAAAGTGGGCGACCGAGTGTTTTTTGTCGATTCGACCAAATACGCGTTTGTCATTATATATTCTCTTTGCAAAAACAACTACTTAGCACAGATCACTGGTGTTTGTGTGCTATAGTAGTCTCGAGTGTTCCATCGTAAACTATGGTAGTTGCATGTCGGTAGTTGTGGGAGTGTGGTAGATATGAAAGTTGAAAGCAATCGACAGAGGGCATTTTCATATTTCGACAGTGACATGTGTGTTCATATATTTCATTTTGCAGCCATAAATATCCTGCGCAGATCACTGGCGTTTGTGTGTGGTATTAGCCTCGTGTCTCTCATTGTGCATGTCAGTAGCTATAATCATAATTCTTTACAAACACGAACGTAGTCGTGAAAACCAGCTATCACTGCATAAAAAAGCTACGAGTATGTGTAGTTTTGCGTATAGGGTGCATTCTGATCAACTGAAGTGATCTTTCACTTCAAACGTGTAATAAATACCCTGTAATGCAGAGTCTGTGCGTAGTGTAGGTAGCTGAGTTTAGGAGTGTATGAGCTGGCGCAGCATGGTCGTGTTGTGGCACTCCTGTTTGGTTTGGGACGCGTTCAGCCTCTCTTCCTCACTGGACAGAAAAACAGCGCTGCAGCGCCGCAGCTACGCGAACCGCAAGTTCGCTTTGTCGAGTAATAACACGCCGCCGATCGAAAGTCAACACGGTGGTAGGTTTCACCCGGACATGGCACTCCCTGCCTCTGGTCGATGTTGTCAGGCAGATGCAACATCCGTTACCATATTTAAGCAACCTTTTTTTTTACAGATATCACGATATGAATATAAAATGAGTTTGTTTCGTTTGGAAACCAGCTGTTGCATCACCCCACAAGATAGTGATATAGTAAAACATCCTCAAACCTACAAAATTCCTACCAAAACCTACGAAACAAGGAAACAAAACTTGACAAAGACGCAATTACAGCATTACAGATCGACCAAATATGTAATTGATTCCAGCTTAAATTCCGCAACATGAGTTAATTATTCCAATTAAATTCTACAGATTCATGACAAAGTATATAAATAAGAAATCAGCAAGGAAAACTTGGAAATGAAATGTGTTGTCGTAGCACAAAATATTAATTATTAAGGATATTAACTTAATAGTAGCTCGCTATGTTTTTGAGTGGAAGAGCTTCAATACAGAGGACATCTTTGTTAATTTTTGGTTCACCCCAAAGACCGTTACTGCTCGCCCACCACGCTTGGTCCACCGATCGTATGCTGAGAAATCAGTCGACGTTGATTCACCCTTCAACTAGAAATTAGAAACCCAGCAGTACAGCTGGTACCTTCTGGCAGAGTGAACATGAGAGGGTCAGCAACTTTCGTCCGTCATACGCAGCATACGAAAAATACCCCATCGAAATTTGCTCGGGGAGTTTCTACTGACGGATACTGAACTCGATGTTGTATAAAATGTAATTGTTTTGATTTTTACTCGAGAAAACGTGTCATATTCAAAATATTCGAAAGTCGTGGCAAACGGACGTGGGGGAGATTTCCTACATGTACTGAGCCAGGAGAAAAAAGTAAAAACCTTGGAAAACGATTTAACAATTTTGTTTATGAGGTTCCGAACTTTTATGTGAAACTGGCAATACTAAAATATATGGATTGAGTAAGTTGAATTTCAACTGGAAGAATATATCTTTAATAACTAGTTTCATATCGGAGTGTAATAGAAATATTCTAAAACTACTAAAAGAGAAAGTTAGGTTATACTAAAGTAATTTATTTTAGTTAAATCCGGTATTATAATCTGTTAATATCCAGGTCACTGTTGATAGTCTCTGTTCATTTTGCCACTCTTCGACACCTACTAATATGGTCTGTGTCTAAATATTCTTCAACAGACATAAACTTCAAAAATGAATTTTATGTATCATCATCTGGGATCAGTATTCACTGACTATCATTGCCCTTTAAAAATTCAGTTTTTACTGGAATGATTCATTCAAATCTAATTTATCATTCGTCCATTTTTATTACAATCTTGGAAACTCGTGTGACCAAACATTGTGACCTTGGATTTGGTATTTTGAAATAAAATTGTATTTTACTAATCAGATCAAGGTGATGGGTATTATTAAATTTTCCTTTTATGAAAAATATGAGTATAAGCAACTATTCTGAAAAGATATCCCATTTATTTTTCTGTGCTATCTTTGAAGGCCAACTGCCGCCGTACCTTGCTGGTCCCGCTGGTCGCTCTGAGGCTTGCAGACGGGCGCTGGCGGTCGCCAGGCGCCGCGACGGCAGCGCGACGTGGCGGCGCCGCGAACCTCGAACCCGTCATCGCAGCGGAAGACGGCGGCTCGTCCGCGCATGCGCAGCGTCACCGAGCCGTGAGCAGGTGCCGGCGGCGGCTCGCAGGGTGGCGCGGGGGCAGCTCTTCCTGCACATAACGACAGTGACGTCACACTAACAGTAGCATTACTGGTAACTCTTTACAAGGAGATACAGTGTACATTTGAATGTTCCTTCATTCAAGTTGGTCGTCGGTTGATTTGATTACATCTAATTAAAATGAATGAGCGGTCTGGAAGCTCAGTGGTTAAAGCGTCTCGTGTTTGGTGTCCGGTCCTGGATTAAAATCCGAATTAATCTAGAAATTTTTTAGAGTAATTCTTGATCATATGAGCTACGCCAGGACGTTCCATGTTAAACTGTAGGTTTCAGAGGAAAGGAGTTGGCCGTCCTACCTCAGACGCAAACACTTACTATGCATCCATCGGCAGGAACCAACCAACCTTCAGATTGTGGACTAAGTTACTTTAGTTAATTAAAATGAACGAAACTTTTAACCTTTTTCGATTATTTACTGTGAAGCGTTATGAAAATAATTAAAATAAACGAAATTATTAACTTTCTTTCGATTATTTATTCTAAAGCGTCTAGAAAACTAACTGAAATATTAATTTGCTGTGAATTTTGTTTCTTATTAAGATATATATACCTAGTTCAGGATTAGGTAATAAGGACAGAAGAACAGTTTTATTAAAGTTCTTGATAACTAACAGGACAGGGCTTATAAGAAGAAAGATACCAGCATCTCCGAAAATTAAGGAAAGATAAAATTGAAATGTCCTCTATCTAGTTACAAAGTTGTGACCACAGACACCTTCTTTTTCGTACTTATCTGGGTGATTCCTGTTCATTAAAAAAATCAGTCTCAGCAACGGTGAAATGTCCCCTGTTGTCTATTTGTTGTTATAAACTTTTAGAAAGTTGATGCATTTATGGCAAATACTTTTTTCCAGTGAAAAATTTTCTACCACCTATATTTACCGAACCATAAGAATCATCTGCAGATTGAACTGTGGAGTCGAAGTGCAAAGAACGTTGGTTTTAATTGATGTCCCGGTTTCTGTTTTTGAAGGCCCGTTTTCACCCACCAAAAGTTTGCATTTTGTTTATGGAGGGCGCCTGAATACTTCCATGGTTTCCTACTTTCGTAAAATTGTGTGTTAAGATCAGTTTTTGGCAGTTACGAGAACAATTACGTAATCTGGTATAAAAATAAAAGATTACTAATACCAGACAGAACTATTATTTCGTATCAGATTGAAACTAAGTTGGTATTCTTAAACGATTTCCTTCATTGATTAATGTAGTATTGGAATTGAAATACAGTACATTTAAGATCTGACTATGCAAGGTTGCCTCAGAGTCATTATCAGTTTAGATGGAAGAAAAGATTAGTTATACAACAAAGGACCTGTAATTTTGAAATACTGGTTAACCATTTTTTTTTTTTTTTTTTTTTTTTTTTTTTTTTTTTTTTTTTTTGTAAGTGAACTCTGAACCTTGGTTGAAGCGCAACCCGAATATTTCATCAATCGTCCCACAAGTAAAGCGGTGATTTCCTGTGGTAAAATGCTACTAGTTCCTTTCAGTTCTGCTTACAGTAGCAAAGATTCGTGATTGGCAAATATAATTAAAGTTAAGGTCAGATTCTGTGTGAACGTTTTCCAAGTATATATCACTTAATACCGAGCGTGGAGGGTGGGTGGGTAACGCTCTGGCCTCGCATTCAAGAGGACGGCGGGCATCCAGATATGGGTTTTCCATGGTTTCCAAAAATCACTCCAGGTGAATGCTTGAATGCTAGGATGCTTCCTTCAAGAGACCATGGCCGTATTCCGTCAACCCTTCCTTTTCCTCATTCCTTTCCAGCCTCTAATGACCTCAACGTCGATAAGGCGTAAAGGCATAAGTAAAAAAAAAAAAAAAAAAAAAAAAATAAAAAAATAAAAAAAAATAAAAAAAAAAATAAAAAAAAAAAAAATATTTTTACTACTGCTACCACTCAGAAACATATTTAGCTCACGCAGATTACACAAGATGTTAAAAGCAACTTTAAATAATGAACACGAATGATTTTGTCACAGTCCATAGGTTTTCGTGCCTTACAATGAATAGTTCAGGATACCAATAGCTTTAGATTAAAACTTGCAAAATGAGCCAAAGCTTACATGGCAACAACTACAAATAAGGTGCTGTGGCGTTACTAGACAAGACTAAAGCAGTTTCTCACATCGCATGTGGACAGTTTCCACCGATACCACCTTCTTCGGCCGCCTAAAGAACAGTGGTAATAAACGTAGTCAACACGATGAGTACATTCTTGCTTAACACCATCATTATAGGAGGAACTCATATTTCGAGAAATTTTCAAATTTTTGTTTTACAGATTTTCTACGATTGTTGCTCAAGTTACGTGTAAGTAAAATCTTATTACAATGGAGTGAACTAAAAAATAAGAGGAGTGTACAAGTTCAGTAGCAGTCGCTTTTTCAGTATAACTACTGTGTTTAAACTTATTGAATAACTATTGAGTATTTGCACTTGATGACAAAGTGTAAACCGTTTAGATACATACTGGAACTTATGGGAATACACAACGTAAATCAATATGTAACGAAGAATTTTCATCTGAATCCAGAAACAGGTTTTGGCTTTACTTTCACAATACTTCTTTTAGAAGTTCAGGTGAAATCACGGGACTATCCTCTTTAATGAACTGAGTAACGAAGCTAAAAACTACTTGGTATCGCATTTGATGATAACTGCTATGAAAATGTCAGCCTTTCACAATAACTTCCTTCAGAAACTTTCTTTCATTTTATAACAGTTTTCTCTAGTATGTTTACTGTTAAGTTATTTTGTATATGTAGCAGTCTATAATTAGTTTATCCCATGTAGAGCGTTGTAGAAGTTGTGTATGAGCGATTTAGAATATAAAGTGTGAAATCCTTCATCATACTCTTCTAAAAGACATGAAGAGACTTCCAAGTTTTGTATACCCACCCGACTACGTACGATTGGCCACAGCTCCAAGTAAACTCACTCCAAAAGCACTGTACAACTCCTACACTGCTGCCCGCAATATACAAATTTGTACTCGAATTAACAAACCGTGAATGATCGCCAGACATCGTTGGAATAGCTGACTAAACTTGACAAATCAGTCGGATAATTCAATATTAACAACAACATATTTATATGTGCATAAAGCTGTTTATGCGTGTGGTATATATATATATATATAAAAACTTCTTGACATACTTGATTCTGGGCGTAGGCGGTTACCATGGAGGATACCCTCTCTGGGAGCTCTCTTGGGATGATGAAATGAGGTGGTTCCCAGTTGTCTTCCTGAGGGTATGTTCGTTTATGTTATTGTAGGTGTCTATGACTCTGATAGTTCCAGTGTTCAGTAGAGACTGTTGGATGTGCTGTATGATATGAGAGATGTAGAAAGGAGATTGTGAAACCCGGTGACTGTCCAGTGAAATATCTGATGATGATGAAAATTTCTTCCACCACCAACACACGAACCAGCTAATTCCGTGACGGCGCCGGACACCATCACAGTGCAGCAGCCAACTGACCCAACAGGCGGGCACTTAGGAATTACCTACTTGTATTTGTTTGTAATCAAACGAAAAATCGGATAGAGAAATTTTTTAAAAAAAATCCATATGGTTAATGTCTTCATTAAAAGCATCAGCTATGACAGAATTTTCATTCTGTAGTTTTCATTGCATCGTTTGTCTGCCGTTATGAGATATTTCTCAAATGATGAAATCATGTTACTTTGTCTTCAAAAGGGTGTGTTATGCAAGTATCCAGGAATTGTTAACGATGTATAACAGTGAAACTTAGCCATTCGTAGGACCGAATTTCTCTACGGCTCACTACACCGTTTCAGACATCGTTTCCACTCATTGTCTTCTCGTTGGTCGTTTATGACCGAGAGAGAGAATCTTTTGCGATTGGTTGCGCAACAGTGAATTTCGCTTCGAGTTCGTTCCAGAATGCCATTAAGAGCACTAAAGCCATTTGGCTCCTTCTACTGCGCTGGCGGTCCAGTCTTAGCGAGAGTGGTGAGACAGCGGTTAATGTTCCGGATCGGAATTCTATCCCCATTCCAACCATGCATTTTCTCGTTGAAGATCGATCAAGCACAAGAAGAAAAATCTAATCTTCACATCTTATCTGTTTTTATATTATTATATTGTATTTCTAAACGCGTTTAATTTTTTAAAATGATTTTTATAGTTAAAATCACTGTATCGCAAAATAAAACCTTCTAGGACTTCCTTCACTTTTTTGCGGCAATAGGCTTTCTGTTGCTACAAAATTACATAGTTGACAAACTTCGATAGAGGTAGAATACACTTTAATTCATAAAGTTTGTCAAGGCAAAACAGAATAGTTTAAGTTTAAATAACTGTAAAGCTTCTGTTTCATTAATGGAAATTTTATTTGTAATTAGAATCCATTATTCTTTTTTACTAATTGCTAAAGCTTTTCTAACACCAATATCACATTAGAAAATGCTTTTGCCTGTAGACTAGACTCAACTCAATGGCTCGGCAACGTCCGACGAGTCTTTTTCTTTTTTTGTTAATAATTTTCTTTAGTCATGGGCTAATTTAGACAGTTGCATAATAATGATACTAGTACCCCTTTACGTAAATGTTTATGCTTTATATTTGACGTTCATTTCTTTTCACGTACTTCTATATTAATTTGGAGGTATTTAGTCGTGAGAGGAGAGGAAATATATTAGGGATTGAATCTCTGTTATGTGAAGTCGTTCTTCTAATTGTTCTTGTCTTTGTTACACTTCAACATGAGATGGTATACATCTTCCGCCTCTTTACAGGACATACACATTGGGGTGTCAGCTTTCCTCATGATGAATTTTTTATCATTAATCCAGGCATGTCCGGCTCTTAATCTGGTTACGCATGAAATCTCATTTCTGCTGAGTTCCATGCAGTTATATCAAGGATTACCACTCATTTCATTCGTTAATGCCCGGTACCATCTTCCCACCTCCTGTCTGTCCTCCCGTCACATTTTTGTCCATTCTATCTTAATCCAGACAGCAATTATGCCCTTACTATCAGTAAATGGGACCACGGAGTGTTTCTTGTCATGGGCATTGATTTGATTTCTGGCCGTTGTATCTCCCATTTCATTTCCCATGTGGCTAGGCACCCATCTTTGTCCCATTGGCTTCACAATTCCTTAGCGATTTCATACGTAAGGCAGTTCTTGTATTTTTCTTTTGGTATCCTTAAAACTGCTTGCAGATCAAGCCGCTTTAGAGTCTGTACATATTACTGCGTTGTTTTTTTCCAGGTTGTTTCATTTTTTTATGCACTCTAGTGCCATTAGGATCACGAATGTCTCAGTGAAAAAGGTTTAATATTGCTCGGGTACGTTAAAGGCCTGGTATATTTACATTCCATACCCACATACGCTGCTCTTGTCCTTAATCCGTCCGTATAAATTGTCCGCCAGCCATCCCACCTTTTATTCAGAGCAATTAAACTATTCTGCTTGAGATCCTCTTTCCCATGAGGTTATTCGTGAGAGTAATGTGTATGTATTTGGAGATACTTGTCCTTTGCCAAACGTGTTATTAATCTATAGATTGTGTAAGATCCAAGCTACAGTCATTTGCATGAAATTTACTAAGCTAGGTGTTTTCTTCTGACGTTTTGTGCCAAACTCGTGGGCAAGGCTCTGTACTTCTTTATCAGTGGTTGCTGGTAACGGAGCGCACTTTGGTCCAATATTGGAATCCTATCCTTTTTCTTCTTGGTTGAAGTGGTGGTGTTGCCGTCTCCACCTCCATCAGCTGGGTGGAGATTGTTTTGAGGAAACCTCCAATCATTCGCAGGGCCGACGATTGGTTGCAGTCCAGCTTAACCAATCTCGACTTAGATGCAGATTGATACAGGAAACTCCCATACTCTATTTTGCTTCTTAAGACATTCTGATAGACGCTGCCAAGTATCCTGGGATCCGCACCCCATTTTGGAGCTGACAGAGCCTTTATACAACTTAGGCGTTTTAGTGGCTCTTGCCTTAGCTCCTCAAAGTGTTTGTTCCACGAAAGCTTGGTATATAGCCACATGCCCAAACAATTGACTTCCTTCACCAGTTTCAGTTTACTTAGATTTAAATTTATTTCAAAGTCATTATTTCGATAATGTCTTTGACTAAAGACGCATATTTTACTTTTCTGCGTAGAAATTAACTCGAAATGTCAGGTATTTATGGCACCATCGAACCAGGTTGTTGGGAAGCCCGTAGCTATTCATGATATCCCGTAATATATTGATTTTTATATTGTTGTAGGCATCTTTAATGTCCAGCAAGGCAGCCAAAAGATAGTTTTTCCTAACATAAGTCAGGATGCAGTCTATAGTACTGTACCCCTTCCGGAAACCCATGCTTCGCCTTTCTAGTATGTTGTTGCGTCCCGTATACCACTCTTGTTCTTTATCATCATGCACATTAACTTTGCCATGCATGGTAAGAGGGAGATTGGTCTATATGAGGTGACTTCGTCCTTTCTCCTGTGAGGTTTTGACACGGATATGATTAGAACATTCCTCCATTGTTCAGGGATGATATTTGCTTTTATTATATCACATGGTTCCTGCTTTGATAGTGGAAGGAGATTTTTGATCATGGAATATGTTGTTGTGCCCATGCCTGGGGAGATAGCAGTCTTGTTCTTATGACCGAAATTCAGGCTCATCATTTCCAATGGGAGCTTCAAATGAATCGTTGTATAGGTTAGCTATGTTCTCCGTTGGACGGGGAAAATGTAGTCAAGAATTGCTCTGCGGTGTCTTTGTCAGCCGTGATCCAATTGGAATCCATTCGTTCGCCCTTGAACCATCTCAGTTTCTTCCATATCACTTGGATAGGAGTACCATATTTGAGGCTAAAACAAAAATTTTCCCGTCCCTCTCGCTTAGCTCTTCTTGCTATTCTTCTGACTTCTGAAGTTCCTTTTATTAAGTTGAAGAAAGTTTTCCATAGTGGCGTCACGAATGTATAACTTAGTGCCTAATCTTCGAATAGCAAATGCTCTTAAACATTCATTATTCCACCATATTTTTCTGGTGAACAAACTTTTCTGCCTTGAATTGTGTGTTGGAATTGCTTCTTGGACAGCGGAGAGTATTATTTCATTCATTTTGTTGTATCTTACTTGAATCTCATTCGAATATCCTTCCCATTGTTCTAATTTTTCCTAATCTCTTTTTGATACCGTGTCTGATCCGCCTTCTTGCAATTGCATTGTCTGACTGAATTTGGGCATCAAAAAGTATTTTGATGACACAGTGATACTTCCAAAAGTATCAAGAAGAATTTCCTAATTGGTTCTGTCGACAAGATCAGTGACACATCAGGTGATGTGTTGTTCTGGTGCGGGCGTCTAGGTCTCGTCCCACATTCGTTGTTAAGCACGAAGAGGGAGGACTCCAAACTAGCTAAGCCTAATTCTTCTTTCTGGCGGTCTTCCTGACGTCCGTGCCATAGAGGATGGTGAGCATTTAAATCACCTCCCAAGAAACAGCTATGCGGTAGCTGCTTGAATAACGTGGTCCACTCCTCCTCCTTTACAGTGACTCGATGAGGTTTGCGTATTGCAACGATTGTCTTAGAGTTCCTCCTGTTCCAAGATTGACTGAAAGAACCTCCATGTAGTCGTTGGGTGATATAATTCATAGAGTGGAGCATTTCATATTTTTCTTTACCATAATGGCAACGCCACCATACGCATCTTCCCTGTCTTATCTGAAGATAATGTAATCCTTGTGGTTTATGGTGGATAAGTTGCACAACCATGTCTCAGTAACTACAAATACATCAGTCTTGTGTTCTGTGATTAGTCTTTGGAAGTCTACCCATTTCAGCAGGAGGTTACGGGAATTCTCTTGTAGGATTATTTATTGAGATTGTCTATCCATTTTTTTATTAATGCGTTTAGAGCTTCTGTCTTGACTCCGCTTCCTGTATCAGATTTTTTTGGTAACTTCCTACTTTCAAGGGAAGCACCTGTCATTGGCACTGTGCTCTCCACCACAATTGAACACTTCTTGATTTCGTTTGGGCAGCTGGACACATTGTGTCCCTCCCCGCACTTTAGACAACTCTCCTTTCTTTTACAATAAGTAGATAAGTGACAATATCTTTGACATCTTTAGCATTGTAACACTGGAGGTATGTAGGGGAGGGGGGGGCTTTACTTTAAACCTTAAGAGGTAAATTTCTTCCGGTATGTACTGACTGTCAAAGGTTATTAGGACCGTCTGCATGGGTTGCGATTCCATCGTGCCCTCCTTAAACATTTTCTTGTTAAATCTTCGAAATTCGATAATTTGTGCAGGTGATATGATGTTGGATTTTAATTAGTCTTCTGATGAATCCGTAGGAACAGATTTAATAACCCCTTTTCTTTCAACTCTGTTGGAAGGGATGTGGCTTTCAATCCAAGCGACTGTAGAAAAGCTATGTTTTCTACCATGATGTTAACTGAACGTGGGTTTATGAAGTACATTGACATTCAGTTCTTCTCCTGCTGGTTTAGGCATATCAGACCACTAACCTTGTAAAAACATCAGAGACGGGTTCATCTGCTACAACATATGGCCCTTCCGTCTGGTCGTTTTTGAGCCTCTTCCGCTTGAGTTATACAGCTTTGTACCACTTGTATGACTTGTTGTCTCAACATTTAGCATGGTGTTTCTAGGTCGGTCATCTTCTTCTGTGTGCGAGATAGAATTTGTTTGTTTGTTTGTTTTGTTTTATTTATTGCTTTACGCCTCGTCGACGGCTAAGGTCATTAGAGGCGGGATGGGACTGGGGACAAGGAGCGGGAAGTAATTTGGCCATGGCCTTTTTGAAGGAAGCATCCCGACATTCACATGGAGTGATTTGGGGAAACCATGGAAAACCAAAATCTGGATGCCTGGACTGGAATTCGAACCCGCGTCCTCCCGAATGCGAGGCCAGAACGTTAACCGTTCACCCACCACGCTCGGTGGAATGTGTTTGTGTGGTTGGAGCCTGGCTGTTGGCTGCATCCTTGATTCCACAAGGTATGATCTCTTATCATAACTTCTTCCCCTTTTTCTTTTATGACGTTATCTTGGAAGCTGCCCTGCGTTTTCTCCTCAAATGGCACTTCTCCTCTTCCTCGACGTCATTTTGGGTTATCTATAGTTTCTTCTTGTTGGTATCCGACATATCCTGATCACTGTAGTAAACATTTATTTGGGCGTTGAACTCTTCTTTTCCATGGTTCGATCCATCACTTGCCTCCGCCATTTCCCCTCGCCCTCTTGAGTCTGAGGTCACAACAAGATGAACCAATCTTGCGATGTGTTTCGGAAGGAAGATTGACTCTTCTTGACGTAAGATGAAATAACTGTTCACTTAGTCACTCAAAATTATCATAGGTTTCGTACGCAGACAGTTGACACTGTTGTTCAGCGCCCGGGAGCGTTGAGTCCATTAAGCTGATACCCGTAACCGTAAATATCACTCACTTTCTTTCTCGGCCACTGGTAAGCGTATTCACTTGCTCACACTATCACTGTTAGCAGAGAACGCCTCCAGCGAGTCTCGGCAATAACCGAAGTGTTAGTCTCACTGACTGCCACTAGAGCGCTGCTTGGCCAAGCAGGAAATTTCAAATGAATAATCGAATTTGATTTCATTTGCGCTAACACTGTTAAGCAAAAACTGAGAACTGCCCAGCGAAGTATGGAAATAGAAATGCTAGGATTTACAAGAAGAGACAGGAAAAGGGCCGTGCACATCCGTTCAATAACTAAAGTAACAGACATCTTAAAAAGAGTCATGACCCAAAAATGGCAATGGGCCGGTCATGTTGCTCGCAAAAGAGATGAAAGATGGACTACGGTAGTGCTGGACTGGATACCGAGAAACCTGAAAAGAGCAAGAGGAAGACCCCCGGATCGCTGGGATAAGGATATACGTCGAGTTACAGGCGTGAACTGGAAGAGGGCGGCTCAGGATCGATCGGCCTGGTAAGAACTACAGCAACACTATGTAGAATTAAATTCTAATATACCGGTATAGCTCATTAGGCTTAAAGAGGCTACATCCTGAAAAAAGGATCGATATAGCTGCAATAATAATAATAACAATAACACCGTTAAGATAAAGTGTAAAGCGATATCAGCTAAAGTGAAATTGTCTGATGTACAGCAGAAATAAAAATTATAATACGACGCAGAGATTTAAAAAGATGTAATGTGATATTTGTTTAAATTTAAATGTTGATTTTTGTATATTTACGACGGCTAGATGCAGAAATTCATGTAAGGAGAAGAACATTCGATTTTTACGCTGTATTCTCTGTGTCAGTTACTTGAACTAAGTACTGACATAATTTTTTTGGCAGAAGATAACAATTAGGGAAATGTACTAAAAACTCATAAGAGAGTTGAAATGAGAAGTAGGGAATCACAAAATATATCGTCTAAATAAATAACCGTTATTCGTTTTTGAAATTGTACTTTACTTAGAAACTTTCTCATAACAAAAAATCAGTCATTTAAAGTGAAATACAGTTATTTAGACACAACTCCGAGAACGTAATCAAAGTTTACTCATATCACGAAAAATGTAAGTAAAAAAATTTTTATTCTTCTTTTTTCTAGTGGAAATTCCAACTGCCACGAGAGGTGATACCTGTTATTTTTTACAAGCGCTTGAACTAGTAAAGGAATATTTGAAGCCTATTTCATTGTTTGAGTGCATTACCAGTACTCTACATTTTTATTTTTAAGAGCATAACAAGAGCAAACAAATTAAAATGTATAAAAATATAATAACCACCTCATCACGCATACCGACAATAACGTTTTTTAATTTGTTCCCCTCATTTCAACCCAAATATTTGCGCAAGTTTCCAGGAAGAAACACTAGGTATCCAACGAGAACAATGCAAAAAATAACCAGGAAGGGGAAGGGGCTGCAAAATAAACTGTTAATGACGCTATGAATTTTAATAAGCGCGCAAAGGTGTTCTTGTGTTGACACGTGCAAGAACGGTCGTTGTTAAATGCCGAACAAATACTGTTACCGCCAAGGCACTGTCGAGTGCCCGCGATGAGCACGTTTCACGTCTGAACAGAAGCAAAGTGGGTCGGTGTGAAGAGTGGGACGGCCTACGTAGAGGGCGACTGACCCGCATGACAATTCTTGTCTCAAACGAAACCTTGATTCTCAGCTCCACACTGTTCATAAACTTCAACTAAAGGTAACAATGTTTTCGTCTAAAGTGATCAGTTAAAGTAGAGAGAAGCTTTCAACATCAATCTACGCAAAACCTTAAAAGATTAACCTCAAAGACTGACAAAGATGACGGTCTGAAAGGATTGTTCTACCTAGTCATTTATTCACAGTTTTTTAACTAAATAGAATTGCTATATTACAATACTCCAAGCAATTCTTCGTCCCTTAAGCTGTAGCAAAGTTTTAGTTTTCATTCTGGTTCAGGTTACTTTTCAAACTAACCACAAGCTCAGTTAATATAGCCACTAGAAAATCAAAGCTTCAATCACATGCTAATTAATACATTCACAATATCACATTTTAGTGGCATCAATCATCACGATATAAACTTGACCCAGAATCTTCAAGAGTTCTTAAATCTTTCTTGTTCGCGATTGAGATTCATATTGCAATGTTTGAATGGCTGATATAGTTACATGCATCTGAAACAATGACCTGAGTAAAATTCTGACCCAGGCTAAATCGATTTAATCAAAACTTCCACAACATTGTGCTATAAAATAAAAGTATTTATCTTAAGCAACAAGAATTCAAATGAAACATTTTCTTCAGACGGATACAAATAAATTAATAAAAAATATCAAGTAATTAATTTGCTAATCTAATCAATATACATACTTTTCTTTCAATGTGTTGGAAATCCATTTCTTCTGAGATACTAAACTAAACAGACTTGTTATTAAATAATGCTAATAACCACTGATATGTAGTAACATCTTTGTTGTAGGATCGTAGTTTTCACGGCGTTGAATATTAATATATTTTTCTCGGGCTTCCAGCCGTGTTAAGATGTCACATTTGCGGGACGTTTCGAAGGCGTCCATCTCTGTCTTCATTCTCAACCAAATGTCAATGATTAACTGTTTTTTTATTCAGCCGCTGCTACGGAAACGGTGGAAGACAAAAACCAATACAACGCGATTACGTCATCCGCTCTTCTGCTCGTTACCGACGCGAAACTGTTTCAGCATTTTAATAGCCGGGTTCCAGGCCGCAATGAGTTGATAACCAGTGTCCCTGTTGACTAATAAATCAGTTAATCTTATTTCTACAACCTCTGTAATAACGCTGGGCCAAAAATCTTTGACGCGGGCTAAAATGGTTGTTTTTTCCAATTCAAAAGTGTGACCCTCTTGCACACTATGTTCGGGCACCGCAGATTTTTCTTCTTGCCCAAGACGAACATTTCTGGCGTGAAACAGTTTCGCGTCGGTAACGAGCAGAAGAGCATATGACGTAATCGCGTTGTGTTGGTTTTTGTCTTCCACCGTTTCCGTAGCAGCGGCTGAATAAACAAACAGTTAGTCATTGACATTTGGTTGAGAATGAAGGCAGAGACGGACGCCTTTGAAACGTCCCGCAAATGTGACATCTTAACACGGCTGGAATCCCGAGAAAAATATATTAACATCTTTGTTGTTTCGCTTAAAAATCCATACCGTACCATCGCTTTTGAACAAATATCTTACATTTGATTTTCCCAGTAAGGGTGGTAAAATTCTCCAACTGACATCTTAATTCCTTCTAATACGGGTGAAAACACATTCACTGGTTTTTAATTTTTAACAGCTGTAAAACAGTGGTAGTTGCAGTTTGAAGGCTGTAATGAATTAACAACAGCCTTGGATGTAAAGAAGAAAGACATTCAGTTGCACAGAACTCGAAGTGATGTTATTAACAGGTACTATCAGTCGCCAGACGATCGGGGAAATACTTCACGACCGACAAAAATCATATATTATACCAGTCTGCAGAACAATAGAGCATACCTCACTGTCAATATGGGGAGCGTACTGGAGAGAAAAATTAGTAAATATAATTTGAAAAAAATAGTTCTTGCTTAAAGTACGTACAGCCAAAAGCTCGACTCATTTCATCCAAACTAGTTTTTGGGGGGAATGGTATTATAAAAGCAACACGTTTGAAACCTAACCTTAAAAATACTACCTCCAGGTATATTTATATATGCAAAATTACGTGGGAGCATGACCTTTTTTTTTAACTGCTTAACGTCTCTTAACAGCGAGCTCTTTAGAGACGGGAAAGGATGAGGGGGGGGGGGGGAAAGGAATGGGAAGGAATTCAGGAATTCGGCATGGCCTTTTTGAAGGAAGCATCCCGGCATTCACCTGGAGTGATTTGGGGAAACCATGGAAAACCCAAATCTGGATGCCCGGACGGGGATTCGAACCGCCGTCCTCCCGAATGCGAGGCCAGAACGCTAACCGTTACACCACCACTCTCAGTCACGAGTATCTACATTTTAGTTCAAAGAGAAATACAGCTATCTACAAATGTTCCTTTTTGGAACCGAGCTTCTTATCCTGATATCACTGTATCACTTTAGTGGCTACAAGGAAAACAGAATCATATATACGGCAATAATTTTTGTGATTAATGGACATTAGGTTGCCAGTAAAAGGATTTTATAAACATTAAATTATTTTACAACTTCGTTGCTGTGACTGAAGAGTGTCTAATAAGCAAGGAATTTCACATTTGATTATGTAGGAATATGGTGTGAAATACTTAAAAAAAGTATTAAAGCAAGTACTTTGTTCTTCAATGTCTTAAATTTTATTTAATTTTGATCACTGAAAAAGCTACAGTTTGCTTCTGAGAACAGCCAACCAGTCCTGCGCCTCGCATATCGTTAAGAGGAGATCACAGTACGATGTACACAAAACGCAACCGTAAGATAAGATGAAATGTAGATCTTATAAAAAAAAGTAGCCTACAATTAATTTTCATGGTAAGCTCAGGAACATGGTGTAGAAGGATTTATATAAATCTTGGTATTTGCTACGTATCACAACAATAAACCCACTCCCAGCTGTCTATTGTAACAAAAAGACCAATCTTAGTCTTGAGATCCCAGATCATCAGAAATAATTTTCAAATGTACTGACAGAATTAAACTTCAATTTGTTTTTCTAATAAAAATATTACAGCCTGTCAACACAAAATTTACTTATTAGGAATCCACTTCATTATGCGGAAAACATTTCTTCTCCGAATACAGGTGATTAAGAGAAATGTGCGAAACAGAGGAATGCGAACAAACTTATTCACAGTAATGGGTATATTATGGTGTATATGTGCGTCTATCTCTCTTCTTTAAACTACGTTAGAATGTAGCAAATAAGATTCGGTGTAGATTTTATTCATATTTTGTAACTATTTGTTTGCGGTTAGTATTTGAAACTTTAAGGTTTTGAAATGATAGATAACGAGCATGTAATCATTAACATGTGGTAGATTATATTTAGTTTTCGAGAGTGTTATAATATCCGAATGAGGAGATATCAAGTCGATCTAGTTTAGACATTACCGGATGCCAACAATATTTTACAGGGACGTCCTACACGCAAGAAACCATTGCACGCGATGTTTTAATAGTGCAGACGAAATTTTGTTAACATTTTAAAATTATTTTCAACTTATGAATGCTGACGCATTATTTGCATGCACGAACCGTTGGGGAAAAAACTCATTTCAGTAATTTAAAAGTGATTGAATTCAACACAAAAGCATTCAATAAATTAATTATTAATTACGAGCGCTGACAAGGTGTTTGACTGTGAGCAGTAATTAATGGGAGCGGGCAAGGCAGGGCAGGCGAAATTCGATATGGCAGCGTGGGCGACCTTTCATAGTGAGGCACAGCCCACTTTATAGAAAGATAAATGGCAGACTGAGTATGCGGACCACAAGGTTGCAGGGCATCAATCTTTCTTTTACAAAACTCGCCGTATTCGTCATTTTGTAAAGTAAAAAGATACTTTACTCGCTTCGCTGGCTAAGAGTGTGAAGTAATTAATTATCCTCCGTATGTGTATTGTGCGGCAGTCGTGAGTGTTGTTTGTGAGCTGTGCCCACAAATAATATATCGACCTGCCAGAGAGGCGCACAATAGAGCGACACTGTGCGACCAGGATACACAGATACTCCCCTACACGATACCTATTAGTCTTGTAACACTCCCGGCCGCTTGTGTACATGAACAAAATTGAACCACCTGTTACACACAGACTATCAGTCAGTGACGTCTAGTCTGCTGCCAAGTCAGGGAATATGCTTGTTAGGCACAGAAAAAAAAAATAACAAAAAAACTGGTGCACCACGAAATGATATACATACTTTATACTAGGGTTTGCTATCGAGATCATCCACAAGAACCAGTCCTGTTCATAATCATCTATACTACTATAGGTTATATAGTAACTATAATCTATTTTGATTTTGGTATCAGTAGATTAACATTTTAGGCATTTTCAAACTATGAACCTGATTCTCATATTATTTTCGAAAAATGTAGGCACAACAAAACCGTACCGTGATTCAATTTACTCGCAGAGCTAACTACGTTTGATCGATTAACATTAACACCACCAACAGATACCGGGAGTACTACAAAGTCACGTTATGAAATAATTGGCGACATATATGTAACTCTGCGGCTTTGCTAAATTACGGCTGTATATCTGGTTTACATTCTGATTATCTGATACTTACGCAATAAACCAATACATGGCTTAGGATAGCGCTGAATATCCTTGTTACTGTTTTCATCATCTTTTCATAATGTGAAACACCGTCAGAATCAATTCTGTAGTTTTTAAGTTACATTATATTTTTAGAATTTTATGTTAAGATATTTAATTCCCTGTATCTGTGTCAGGAGAAGCAGTGTGATGCAATATACCTTTAATTTTAAGGCAGAACCTAAGCTTTTATTACCGAGCGTGGTCGTGTACCAGCTAGCGTTCTGGCCTCGCATTTGGGAGGACGGCGGTTCGAATCCCCGTCCGGGCATCCAGATTTGGGTTTTCCATGGTTTCCCAAATCACTCCAGGCAAATGCCGGGATGCTTCCTTCAAAAGGCCATAGCCGAATTCCTTCCCATTCCTTGCCCCCCATCCTTTCCCGTCTCTAAAGACCTCGCTGTTGAGAGACATTAAGCAGTTAAAACAAAAATAAAAAAATAAGCTTTTAACTGTGAAAATCGTTAAAAAAATCGCTTTGATAGCATTCAAGCTATGTCACATTATAATCAAAGAACTTACAACTTCAGAGAAGATTCTAATCACCTGTTCCGTCGCTATATGAGGTAACATCATCAGAAATGCATCAGAATTTTAATCAGTGCTGTTATGGAGCGACAAATGTGAATCGTCTGCGTGCCAACAGCTACTTCAGGGACAGACAATAAGCTGTTTCTCCTTGTGTGGGCCTGACGGGACCGTTGAGGCGTAAAATCGCTAGCTCTTGGAAATCTCCAGCCGAGGTGACCGAACGGTCGCTGACATTTCGCTACCCCCGACCTTTCTGAAGGACGAACCCGCGAAGATTGCCGTGGCAGCACTATCTCACCCGAAGCTCTAAAAATAAGTCCGGCCAATGGTTTAACTTTTGAGGACGAGGTACCAACAGCAGAACCAAGCAACGGCGGATAATTCTCCACGCGATTCTAATTTCTGCGAATGTTTGTCTGCATATCCGAAATACTTCATGGGAGAGACCTGGCTGGACACGACTGACGCAGAAAGAGACTTCTTGACGATTCTGCAAGAAACTCCGCACTGGGAATCCGGTGAGTTTTTTTGGACACTCCAAACCGGATCTCTAATGAGTAACTCAGCACGAGCACTGTACAGGCTGATTGTAACTTCAGCTTGTCCCTGGAGGAAAACATACTTGGTTTCTGCAGCAGAAGCGCTCCGGTCAATGATTGTTGTAGCTAACTTGTGCTGTATCATTTCCGCACCGAAAGGAGCAGCCTCCACCGTGACGGTAATTACCAAACGGACATAAATAACTTATTACAGTAATTGAGATTTGTCCAGTGACGTCCTTGTCAAAAGAGATTTCCAATGGTTAAGAGTTCTTGCCTCCGACAAAAATTGAACTAATGATTGTTTAAAGCTGCGAGATAATTTTCACAATTGTATCCCGGCACAATTAGTGGGTAAAGTAAATACCCTGGCACCTGACAAATTTCATCCTAACGTGATTCATATTAACATTGTATTTGATCATTAGCATAGTAAAATCATTTTCGATTTATTCTGAACGGAAATTTAAATAAAAAACAAATGCGAAGCGTGTCTCATCCATCATAAAATTTAATAATATTGGATTTGTTTTGCTAACATTTATTAGTTTATTAGAGGTTTAATTTTTTTTATTTTACTGGCTATTCTAAGACTAGGTATTGCTTGGTACTTGACAAAAGATTCTTTGTGTTATATTAAAATTAAATACAGCTCAGACTGTACGCCTTCACGAGCACACAATAACTAGGTTTTCAAAATGTGAAAACCGCGTCAATATCTGTTCAGTGATTGTTTTTGACGCCTGAACAAAATGTCACAGGCACAGTACGGTAGTTTAAGGTATTACATATTAACAAAGCACCGTTGTTTTTCTAGCGTGTATTATAGAATAGAAAAATCTTTCATAATTTGTCAAAGAATGATGAACTACACATTAATTGACAATTGTGATACGGGATCAGTTATTGTCTAACGTAGTAACTTTTACAACTCAGAAATGCTTTTATATAGTGATTTGTAACAAAACCAGATAAATAAATTCAAGAGATAATTAAGATTTATTAATGCACAAACACTTTTATTTTATTCATCTTTTTACTACTTGGAACTATTTCCTTGTTTTATTAGCATAGTACATACGGTTACCGGTTCCTACTGCTATTATTAATTACTACGTAACATCCATAGATTTAAGTAAAGCATTTTGAAATCACCGAATAGATAAGAAAAATCCCAGATTTTATGCTTACGATGATTCTTACGTGCTCCACTATTGGCGCCACTAGAATAAAGATAAGAATAAATAATTCTTTTCGAGAATTGTCTCCGTTCATATGTAAATTGATGTATCCTACAAGGATTAATGAGAAGAAACTTGCTTGCTCAGATTGTGAAGTATCAACCTGGACCGTTGGACAGTTTTTGATAACTTTTTAAATAATATACCCAAGAAGACTTCCTTGATATCACTCTTATCCATAGCTTATGTGCCAGCTTTGTGTTGATAAAATCTATTATCTGGATACCTGAGAAAAACGCAATTTTTCTTATTTTATGCTGCCCTGAAGTGTGCAAAAATGTTGGTCCAATATTTTTAACACCGTAGTTCCAACGTATTCTGTAAACTTTAGAGGCACAACGCGAAAGTCTGCCCTTCAGTGATCAAAGGAAAAGGCGTATTTTTGTCGAAGGGAGGAAAATTTTCCTCTCATTATACTTGACGAGGAGCCTGCCAAGGTTTCGGAAGCCAGGCAACAAAATTGTATACCAGTTTAAGTTGCATTCCCAAAGTGCCAGGTACAGTTCTCATCGAATTTAGTTTTATTTAATTCGTGTTGGAGGTGTTTCGGCTCTTGATGTAAATGCTGAACAGAAGAAACTGTCTGTCGTAAAACAAACTGTAAATTTAACATTGTGGGTTTAAAAAACCTATCCATACATATTTTTATTTCAGTTACCTAAGCAACCATCATCCGGTATTAATGAACGGAAAAGGAATGTTCTGAGTTTACAGTATCAAAGCACTTGCTGATGTTCTAGATCAGGGTTTATCAAACTTTTAGCTCCACATACGCCTATAACATTTCCCATGCAATGACGATTTTTTTATTTTAAATAAGTAATACGGTCACAAAGAGCAATTTGTTATTAATTAATGTGATTGATGGGCTTTTATCTTGCAGCAGGTTGAGTAAATTTTAGAAGAATCTTGCTGATGTTCATTCTCAATTCACCATTGTGCGTGTTGATCGTTTGAGACAACCGTACAGTCGCCATAACGTAAATTTTGTAGCGAACCCCCTTCAACTGGCGAACACCTATCGGTTCGCGTACCACACTTAGAGAAACCCTTCTCTCGATCAATGGTAGTCAAACTGGTACCTACCTCCCACTAGTGTGCGTTCCAGATTTCATGGTGGCTGGTAGGGGTTATCTCCGATACCAAATCACTTTCGGTTTTTTTATTTAATTACTTTTACAGTTATTTAAAGAGATTTAGCTATGTCAATTTGCAGCTTCAAGGAGCTGAAAAAACCCTTGTAGATTGCTAAATTATTGTATCACTATTTATTGTCAAACTTAAACTACTTTATTATAATCTATTGAGAAGGGAATTTCATAAAATTCCTGAACTGTCACCTGCAAAATATAACACCAGTGGATATTGACAAATTCAGTAGACACCTCAACGAACATTAATTGGACATGGACATACGATTTGAAGATATTTTGAAACTGATGGTGTATGACGGGATGAAAAATGTTAAGCAGGCTGATACAAGTTGCCAAGAAGAACTGTTAAAAATTAGTTATGTTGATTAAACTGAACATAAATTCGATAGTGATGGATATGGAAACCTCTGGCAGAGTAAAAAGAAAAGGACTTGAATATTTCCGAAAGAGGAGACTATCCCCCGTTCCCCACAAAAATTGATCCAGGTATTTAGTTTTGCAGCACCAGCTTCAGGGATCTAATTAATAATTTAAATAATTAAATGTAATTACACAAGACTTCATGTTTTTATGTATGCAACGTATAAATAAGAAGGCTGATTTAAAACAGTAAGTCGTTTAATAATGATTTATTCCGCCAAACTTGGGGTAAGTCCTACATAAAGTATTTGGCAAGTAATTATTATTACTATTTTTGCTTTAACTTACTGCAATTCTGGTTTATAAATTTTATAAAATAATGTTACTCCCCTACTTTATAAATCAACACTGCTTTGGAACCTGTGGGCGGTTAGAAAATTTTACTACTAACACAGATACAAAATACACAGTAGCCACAAAAACTTGACTACCCCCACACTAGGTAAACTGCTCACAGGGTTGAAGAGAGGCACGTAAAACAAAAATTGTTCCTTCGTTAAGATTGGTTATACAATACACCCACGGTAAGGTTTGGAGATGTTTAAAATATAAGTCATCCAAGTATTTTCTCTATAGATTTATAAACGAACTGGTGCTAAAGAGAAATAAAATTACATAGGAAAGCTACTTACTGCTGAATAATCTTCGTGGTGAGGTGATAGCCGACCGTGTCGTGTTAGAATGATAATCATTTGATAGTTAAGTCATTTACGCGTGCTTCGACGCGACTCCGACCAAGAAATGCTTGGGAATGACCCTATTGATAATCTTTTGCTTGCGTGAAATAACTACTATGTAAAAGCACTTTTCACTTATGTTTATGTTTTTTTTTTATTATATTTTAATTTTATTTTTCTCGAGCTCTATAATAACATTACATAGTACACACAGAAAAGGCATCGGCTCAACCGAAGATACTAAGCACAACCATACAAATATTCCAGCGATTCTAACTTTCAATTAACTTGCAACTCTCTCCTCAGCTAACTAACTAACTCGTCTCTGCCACTTGTTATATAGATGCTGCAGAAATATCAAGAATAATTAAAAGAGTTCCGACTGGCGTTCTCGCATTCTAACAATAACAATTAAAAGCACACAAATAATTAAAAAAAAATTCAAAATCACTCACAATCACTAGAAAATGCCTTGAAATGAAAGTTAATACGGTTTACATGCATTTCAACACAAAATTATCAACATAAACCAGTCCACATCGTCGCAAATTGTCCTCCAAACATCGTAGCTCACATCAATACACACAATTACAAAATTTTAATTAATTTTTAATACATAATAACGTCCTTGAACACATTACATAGCATTTACATCGTTTCTTCCATAAAACAAAGTTTACATGACAAATATAAGCAAATTAGATGACCAAGCAAACTAGATGACCCGCGCGAAAATTTCGCGATTAAGATACAATGAATTGAGAGGTTGGCGGCTTATAATAGGATGAAAATAGAACGCATCATTTGAAGCTATTGTTTATTTGTTCAGAGTAATAGGTATGTGTGAAAATACTTACAACATATTACGCAACAATTAGGAAAATGTAAAACATACTGTAAGCGTGACAAACTGTCACTGACCTTAACAAAATGCAACCAACCTGAACACAATATATCCAAATCTCTGTGCTATGTGTTGCTGCGATCATAGCCCGTGAGAAAATTTCGCGAATAAAATGTTTACATAAGAATTGTATAGCAAAACAGAAATGTTTTCGTAACAGAAAAAAGTCCAAAATGCTGCTTATTGTATAAAAAACAGTTTGATATCTGTGTAATATGAGGTTTGCTACCTATCGATAAGATGCTCAGTCCTTGTCGACACAAGTGAAGCAGTTTATTGATATCTCTGTGAAATGCACTGCTGCTGTCTAAGGCCTGGCTCTGAACTGTCTCATACGCGCGAACATCATAGTTATTACGTTTGCCCTTTAAGAGTCAAATTCCGAAAAAAATCTTTCTTAATTTACGATTTTATCTAACTAGGCACCTTAATCTTTTAAACGATACGTCATTTATCGATTTCGGTTAAGTAAAGGAGATAAATGGCTCGTAATAAAAAATACGATTTAAAATTATTGATACTTCTGCCCCTTAAACGTCGAATTTCATAAAATACGATGTGACTGAAGTGGACTCTTTGATCTTTAAAATGATACCTCATTTATCAATTTCAGTTAGGTGTCAAGTGAGGTAAAAAAGAAAAAAAAACACGTTTTATAAATGATATTTTTGCCATTAGGGTCGAATTTGAAAAAAAGTCTTTTCTTAAAATATGATGTGACCAAAATTAAGACTTTAAACTTTAAAAATATACCTCATTTTTCGATTTCGATTTGGTATCAAGAGAGATGAATGGCTCGTGACAGAGAAACACGTTGAAGAAATATTAACACTTTTTCCCCTTTTTTAAAAAAAAAAAAATGATACCTCGTTTATCGATTTTTGTTAGGTATGAAGGGAGATAAATGGTTCGGGGAAAAAACACGTTTTATAAAAAAAATATATTTCCCGTGTAAGGAACCAATTCCGAAAAAAAAAATTCTTAAAATATAAAGGAAACAAAGTGGAGATCTTAAGTTTTAAAATGATACTAATTTATAGATTTCGGTTAGGTATGAAGGGAGATGATGGATTGTGACAAAAATACTTTGTAGAAATATATATATATGATTCACAATTAATCATAAGAAAAATATACAAATTCGCAATTAATCAACTCAAATCTTGTTACACATAATTCTTAAAATAACATTTCACACAAGCGCTGGGTCTAAGGGCTGTTATAACAGCTATTTACAGGTGAATAACCTTTGTGGTCCGGTGATAGTGTGTAAATGACACTCTCTTAATCGTTATGTCACTTTGGCGTACTGCGACGCGACTCCGACCAAGAAATGCTTGGGAATGATGGGAATCATCCAATGTTGATAGGACTACAGCGAGGCGGATGTTTAAATTTTACATGCTTCAGTACTTGCGCTTCTAGAATTATGTCAAGAATAAATATTTCTTGTTGAGAATTGTCGCAGCGAAAATCTCCTTTCGTATGTAAACTAAATCTACAACAATGGCATTTTTCGCACTTATCCTTGAATAGAACTGAATTTCTCTCACGATTAATCAAAATATTTTACGGGTTGTAGTGCTGTTTCCTCTCTTTTCTCCATTTACAAACAGAAAAGGAACGACGCAGAACAGCCAGCAGAGTACTTTGATTAACATGAATAGACTTCTGAGAAAAACAAGAAATTTTAAACAAGAATTCTTTTACCGCTAATGGAACTTGGATGTGAAGCAAAAAATTTCTGAGCTGTGTGCAGTTTATTCATCGACAGAACTGTAGCGTATGAAATACATAAATTTTGAAAGTTTATTTTGTGGCAAATGTATAGACAGAGAAGTTTCATTGAATTGGCGTCCTCAACCGCAGGAACGGTCATCGATTATGTTCTAGTTAACACTTTCATGTTGCTTATGTAAATGTCGGTATCATCTGAGCTTTACTATCGTTAGTCATCTTCTAGGAAAATAAAACTTAATTATCATACGATTGACTTTAAGTTTTCGCTACTTCCTGAAGGAAGCTTCTGTCTCTAAAACATGGTGCAGTATCTTTTGTATTATTTCCGTCTACATCACTTCCATGATGAAATGAAATCCAACATGTGAACGATCTTTTCTATTTTCAGTTATTTGCTGCTAAATAATGTTTCAAAGTGTTCGTAGGTTTCAACAGATTCACCGGGAAGAAAATATTACTTTACTTCAAATCTGAAAAATTCCTACTCGTTTTTTTACTTTAACAGTACCAGCAAATATTAATGGAATAAATCAAACTAAAAATGAGTCATAGTTCATTAACCGTTTTTTTTTCAGGGGATGGCCTTACTTTATCATTTTCCACTGTCAGTTGTCCTTGTAATTACGCGGGGGTATTTGACACAAAATAAACATTCGAAATTTATGTATGAGTGACGTACAAAGCTGATCGCCATGCAGTTAGTATGTATTGTGTAGCACATTAGAGTATGCTGTAACAATCAGGAATCATATAACATTCATATATGGCATTAGCGTCTGTATTCAACCAATAAATATATAATTATTGGAGTTAATTATCTACAAACACTTAATGCGTTTCATCTGTAACAAATTTCATTCAACAGTAATATATCTATATTTTGCCATTATGCTGCTTTGGTTATATCACTGCCTATTCTTGTTAACTAACGATGGCTAATTCTAATTGGAAGATACGAGAAATATTAGAATAATGATGAATCTTACATTAAATGTTAATGTTTCATTTAGACTCCATGTCATCTCTGGATTTAAAAATGATAAATATGTTAAAGAAGCTTGGGAATGGTCCAGGCTCTGCATATTACACGCAGACAATAAAGATAATATTTATTTTCAGTGGTATTCAACTCTTTACACACAGTAACAAAAAAAAAAGAAACTGACCTAAGGTCCGGAAAGAAAATATTGGTGCTGTTTTTTTCCATAATCATTCTCACAACCATAATCATAATCAATATCTACTGAGGAAGTTGATTTTTTATGTTCTTTTGGTGTGCAAAATACCGACTAGATACTATGATTGTTTTATTACTTGGTTGAAACGTTAAGTTCATTCTGCCTAGATCATGAGAGTGTGAATATTTGACATCGCAGTTAAACTAATTAAATTCTGCCACACCGAACGCCAGGGCGTATAGATTCGAGCCAAATATCGTGCTCTGAATGGTTTCCTGTAAAAACCTAAGCGAATTCTGGGATGATTTTCTTTCTCCATATCAAAGACTACACGTGCACATAAAGGCTTGTGGGTGAACGCAAACGTTCTGGCCTGGCATTTACAAAGACCCAGTTTCGATCCACGGTTTATTTATCCAGACGTCGGTTTTTCATTTGTTGCCATAATCACTTTTGGCAAATGCTGCGATGGTTCCTCAAAAAAGATTTATAACCGAGTTCATAAGCATTTGTAATGTTATAAACCATTGTTTCCTATAATTTATCCTCCCTTAAACCAATGAAATATTTGTCAAATAAATTACTTTATTTTTGATACATGAACTGCATTGGTAATATGTGATATTTATTCTTCATATTTTGTAAAATGGATCTCCATGATTGTTTCAGACTGTAATTTCATTGAATTCATCTTGATTTAAATTTTTTTAATTATAGGACATTAAAATTCAATTCTTTTCCATCTAACATATTTCGGTTTGATTTCAATGCGTAGGAATTGTTTATCATTTTCAAAGCAACATTAAAATTCTTCAAATTGTTTATTTTTACTAGTTTTAATTGCGATAGAGCACATGCTCCACTGGCAATTTCAATAGTAAGTTAATTACCCTCATCTTATTATTTTTTAATTACCTTATATGCTTTGAGTGTTAAATTCCCTCCCCTCTCCCCACAATCTACATATGCAATTTACGAATTTTAATTTTAAATTCCTTTAGCGCTTTTGGTAAATTATTCATCAATTCATTTGGTAATTTATTCCAGTCCCTGACACCCTTACCCCTCCCCCCCCCCCCCTCAAAAAAAATCCAGCAATATCTTTCCAGGCCAATCACCTTGTACACTCCCAGCACCTTGTACACTCCCCGCAATTTCTACACAATCACCTATTTTCCAATAACTCCCAATCCATTCTTTTTATCATATCAGATACTGACTGGGCCCTGCGATAATTTCCGCAAACAAATCTAGATGCTCTTCTTTGCACGCCTTCCAACTCCCATATTTGATACCAAAAATGTGGGTCCCATAATACACCACCCTATTCAAGCAATGGTCTGACCTATGTTTTGTAACCCATTTCCTTAATTTCTCTGGTATATCCTCTCATCACCCTCTCCAGTAAATGAAGAATTCTGTAACCTTTTCCTACCACCTGCTCATGTGATTCGACCAGTTGAGTTCACTATCAAACGCTATGCTAAGATATTTACATTTCAAGCATTCAACAAGAAATTCTCTCCCCGTCCCATAATAATTAATAACCTCTAGTCTTCCATCTGTATTCCTAATAATATGACTCTTCTTAGCATTTATCTTCATTCCATGTTGACCTACACATTCAGATATCCTGTCCAGGATACCCTGCAGTTGTTCAGTCTTTTCTTGTTTTGACCCTATTATATATCATTATGTCATCTGCATTCAAACTAAATTCTGACTATAAACCATCAACACAATCATTCATTAGAATTATGAATAGCAATGGTCCCAATACACTACCCTGTGGCAATCCGATATTCACTTCCACCTCCTTTATCATATCAGATACTGACTGGGTATTGCGATAATTTCCACAAACAAATCTAGATGCTTTTGATAATGCGTTTCCTATTCTAAAGCTTTTATTTCTGCCTCTTAAAAATTCCTCTACACGGCAAGTCACTTTTTAATCCACTCCAATAGTTGTCAACTCATTTAAAACCATCTTATGACTCACTTTGTCAAATGCCTTATAAAAATCAAGTGCTACACTATCAGCTTGCCCCCCCCCCCCTTGTCCAATTCATTCGAAGTATCTTGTATATAGCTTTCCGTCTGAGATTCACATTAATATACTTGCTTGACGCCATGCTGTTGATTTTAAAGCCAGTTTCTTTCCTCGCAGATCTTTCTAGTGTACTTGCATATCAATCGCCCCATCATTTTTGCTATCACTGAAGTCTAACTAATCGGCCAGTAATTTTGAATCCTATTTGTCACCCCCCCCCCCTTTATGAACTGATACTTTCCAAATTATTTCCATTCAACTAGTTTTCAGTAAGATTTAATTATTTTAAATAATACCATATTGTTTTGGCCATTGTTTGGCTTTCAGTAAACTAATAGTGGCAATTTTGTATGCGTCTCGACTTTTCTATACCGTTAATACAGTATAATTCCGGCAGCCGAGAGAGCCACTTGAAATTTCGCTAAGAGGTAGCTGTGCAAATTTTGTCATCTAAGGAGCCTCGGCTTCATTCGGTAAAGAATCCGATGTGGACCATGAATTTATTTCTTCAATAAATGTAATGTAAAATGCATCTCCAGCTTTCTCAATTAAAGCTAACTTTTCATCTCCCTCGAGAAATTTAATATCTCTAATGGGAAGTAATACCAACTTGGCGACTGATATGATGAAATTATCAAGTTTATAAACATCAGTGATTCATTTTTACTAATAGGATTACATGGCAATCACAACAAGACATTTCAACCCTGAAATCACAAGTTATATTACACGTTCCTTAAGTATACTCTTCTTAATTTAATTTAATCGTGATGGAACGTATGCTCCGGTGGCAATTTCCATACACACCCATTTTTACCTCTTTCTTGTGACTACTTACTTTTACCCTCTACAAATTTCAGTATTAAATTGTTTAATTGTTTTTAGTAAATTATTCATCAATTCTCTTCGCTTCCCTTCCATGCATTACTTTTAATTCTTACACCAATATCTTTCCACGCCTCATCACCAATATATTCGTTCTCCCATCCCAATATACTCCTTTACTCAACTTTAATAACCTCGAAGTCCTCAAGCTTTAAAGCCGTAATAGAAGTAAACACAAATAGAATAAGTTGAAAACAATATTTTCTAAGCTTTAACTGTTCCCAAAGAGATAACAACACGCAATGACCTTCCTTTGTCTCTAATGGTCTTGCTTAAAAAAAGGAATGAGCAAGAAATAGCAGCAATATACTGTGTATGCTTGAAGTGGAAATTATCGACCGCCAGACTGCCGGTAGTACAGTGGAAAATAAGGACAATAAGTTTTGAATTTTATACCTGTCACAACTGCAAGTAAAATAAGATAATTTTCTGAACAAGTTGTAGAATATGTCGGTATAGTACCATACCGAGCGACGGACAGCTTCCGGTATCCTCACATACACAAACACGTACACGAGGGCAGTAATCCTCTTACTCATCGCTTTACATGCGACTCTCCCATGCTCTTTGTGACGCTCTGCAAAGGCCGTAAACATCGCGGATCTCCTCGAGGATTAAATCCTCCAGTCCGTAAAGAGGATTAGGGTCCTCGTTCATAACCATCCACCGAGCGCCACCGCGTGTCCAAACTTGGCTTCGACGACACCCGCAGATCCACTTGTTGTTTTGGGAGCGCGAGCTAATTAAGCTTGCTGTCAGAGCGTGCTCGCAGTCTCGACACCCCACCAGCAGATTATCTCCTTACGTGTTCACTGAGTGCTCGCCAGATGCTCATCTCGACCAAAAACAAGTCCCACTTTTCCTCCGCAGTTGTGTTGCCTTTTTATTGCACAAGTCTAACCGCAAAACGAGAAGACGAGATGCACATTTTGTACGCATTTCCTCTCTGCCACGTTACTGGCTATGAAATTCTCGTTTTGTTAAATAACTTCTGTGAAACGGTTCTATTTCAACACAAATGACAGTAAAGCAGAATGGGGTTTTCTCTTTTTCTTTGTTAATGCTGCTATTCCTTATGTTGTCTCTTGTATCCTGATGAGAATTTAATCTCTTATACAAAACGGTTACTTGACTGAAGCGGCTTCTCATTCCTTTTCTAGACGAATTGAATTTGAAATCTGAACGTACTTACGGAAAAACAAAATGAAATGGTTAAATAACTAAAATGATGTTCATCAGTTTGTTGCTGAAAGCTATGTGAATACTACTTTTCCTTTTAAGAAATTAAGGAAGAATTACAGCTATGCCAGATACATTTGAACAACGAATTATTTTTAACTTTTTTATTTTATTTTATTTTTGCTATAATCAGCCTACCGGTTTGATGTAATCCTCCATCTTTTCCTATCTTGCGCTAACCTCTTCATCTCTACATACCCCTTACAAACAAGGACATCAATTATCTGCTCCATTTATTACAATATCTGTCTACATCCACAGTTCTTACCTTCAACTTTTTCCTCAACTAACAAATTAACCAGAATGTGACCCACCATTTAAAAGTGTTTTATTTACTGCTTAACATCAATACTTTGATCGTTATTAATTTTACTAACATAAACCTTCCAGGTAAATATTGAATACTTTTATGGCAAAATGTGTCAATTGTAACCAATGTTTTTGACATTTTAATAAACAAAAGTTTGAATCTTAATCTTCGTAAATGTTTAGCGACCTTTTCTCGGTACTAAAGAGTTCTCCAAGAGAAAATAATAATGGAAAACGAATAAATTTTAGGGAAACATTTGCGGCTGTGATTGATTTTATGGAATACCTTTTATTAACAGCTGTAATCACTGTTTAAGCTCTGTAGAATCTTATAGGAGGAGAGGAAAATAATAAAAAATAAAAATAAAATTGTTACTAGAAAATGGAAATAAGTCACTTCTGTTCAACAAAGTAAATTGCTGTCTCATTAGTTTTCTTAAACCACATATGAAGCCAAGAAAGAGTAACGGCCTAACTGAAAACGTTTCAACTTTACCAAATTAGAATCATTTATCTCAACATTTAAACCTGAAAAGGCAACTGGAATGTTAATTATATAGTAGTTGAAACATTGTTATAATGTTATAAGCATACTTTATTCTTGTACTGATTGTAAAATATATAATGCATTTATTTTATTAATACCTTATGCCACAGTTGTATCACAAAGTAAAGGCTAAATATTTTCTCAGCTACGGATAGCTTTTATTACGCCCATATACTGTAGAACAGCGGTCGGCAAGGCGCGGTCCGTGACCTCTCTATTTGCGGCCCGTGTCCGTCTAATAAAAATCATATCGAAAGCCCATATTATAAAATAATAAAATATAAATGCATAAAAGAGTGAACGCGATCTAACAGCGCAGCTAATGAACTACGTGAACAGAGCAGGACAATTGCGAGCGGGAACGATTCCCCCACTCTCTCCTATGATTGAAACGTTATCAACGTTGTCAATAATCTTCTCTCGCTCGCCCGCCGTCCGTCCACGCTGGCTGTGTCATTGAGTGAAACAAGTTATTTCATGTGTGCACGCCGCCGCCGCGGCCCTGTACCTACGATTTAGTTATTGTTGTGTGACCTACGAGTTTTGGTCTAGGAGAAAGAAATGAGCGAGGAAGCAGGTTGCTAGAATTTTGTGAAAGATATAAGCTAGTAGTGGCGAACACACTGTTTAAGAACCATGCAAGAAGAATATACACCTGGGAACGTCCTGGGGATACAGGCAGATATCAGCTGGATTATATCAAGGTCGAATAGCGATTCAAGAATCAAGTTCTAGACTGTAAAGCTTACCCAGGAGCAGACAGACTCTGACCTTGATTCGATAATAATGAAGTGCAGGCTCAAATTTAAGCGAATAAGGAAGCAGTATAAGCAGAACAGACTGGAGGCGAATAAACTGAAAAAATCTAGCACGAGACATAAATTTGCAGAAATGGTAGACTTAGGTCTAAGAAGTAACTCTGAAAGGAGCTCAACCGAGGACGAATGGAATGCATTAAAGACCGAAATAATGAAAGCTGGTAAAGAAACATTAGGCTTTAGGGAACAAGCTGCCCGAAAACCGTGGATCACAGAAGAAATGTTGGAGCTGATGGATCAGAAGAGACGGTACAAAAATGCGCAAGATGAAGCACGAAGAGAGCACTACAGGCAATTTAGAAATCAAATAAATAGGAAATGCAAAATAGCAAAAGAAAAATGGCTTGATGAAAAGTGTGGAGAAGTAGAAAAGGAAATGGTTGTAGGAAAAGTAGATGTTGCCTACAGAAAGATCAAACAGAATTTTGGAGAAATGAAGAAAAAAGGAATGAACATTAAAGCTGCCGATGGAAACCTCTTTTATGATCAGAAGGCAGAGCTAACCAATGGAAGGAATACATTGAGAAACTGTATGATGGGGACGACATGAACAGTAGTGTATTGGAAAAGGAAGGCGATGTCGACATTGATGACATAGGAGATCCTGTTTTGAGGACAGAATTTAATAAAGCTCTCAATGACTTGAAAGCAAATAAGGCAGTTGGAATTGATGAGATCCCTACAGAACTTCTTAAATCCCTAGGAGAGGAAGGAATCGAAAGATTATTCAAGCTGATATCAAAAAGTTATGAAACAGGAGAAATTCCAACAGATTTTAATAAAAATATCATCTTCACACTTCCAAAGAAAGCACAAAGCACAAAGCAGAAAAAGCTTTAGGTGGGACAAGATGTTCAAAATTTTAAAGAATCAGGTCTAAAGTATCGAGATAGAAGAATACTCTTTAACTATATAAGAATCAAGTGGCTGTAGTAAAAGTAGAGAATCACGAGAGACATGCATCAGTTAAAATGGGTGTGAGACAAGGTTGTAGTCTATCCCCTTTTATATTCAACTTGTACGTAGAAGAATCAATGAAGAAAGTCAAAGAAAAATTTCCATGTGGCATAAGTTTTCAAGGAGAAAAAATGAGTATGCTACGATTTGCTGACGACATTGTCTTGTTAGCAGAGTGGGCTGAGGATATTGAGAAGTTACTGAATGGCATGAACAAAATACTGAAGGAAGATTTTGGACTGAATATAAATCAAAGTAAGACAAAAGTGATGAAATGTAGCAGAAATGATACCAATACTAGTAGATTAAATATAAAAATAGGGGAATTCTATTGCTTGGGATGCAAAATTACAACCGATGGCCGAAGCAGGAATGATGTTAAAAGCAGAATAACACTAGCATAAAGAGCCTTCATGAAAAAGAGAAACCCATTTAGTTTCAAATATTGATCTAGTAATCAGAAAGAACTTTTTAAAACTCTTTGTGTGGAGCACAGCACTGTATGGTAGCGACATATGGTCTTTAGGAAAACAGGAAAGAAAGAAAATTGAAGCACTTGAAATGTAGTGCTGCAGAAGAATGCTGAATATTAAGTGGACTGACAAAGTAAGAAATGAACGAGTTTTGGAAATGATGGGTGAGAAAAGAAGTTTGTGGAAGAAGCTTACAGAAAGAAGAGACTGGCTGGTAGGTCATATTTTGAGACATGATGGATTGGTTAATTTGCGGGTGGAGGGAACAGTTGAAGGTAAGAACTGTAGAGGAAGACAGAGATTAGAATATATGAAGCAGATAATTGAGGACGTGAATTGTAAGATGTATGTAGATGAAAAGGTTAGCACAGGATAGGAAGGGATTACATCAAACCAGTCGAAAGACTGACGACAGCCAAAAAAAAAAAAAAAAAGCCTAGGAGTACCTAATATTTTGTTTACAGTTCAGTAAGTGTGTGATATTGATAGTTCATACAATTACATATCGAAATTGACATATTTTAAACACGGCTTTTATTCTTTCAGCGTGTATTAGGCATTGTTGGTTATAGGTTTTACTGATGGTTACAAAAAGAGGAAGTTTATCGAAGATAATATAGTGGTTAACGATGCATGGACAGATTTATACTTTTTTATTAATTGCAATGGAAAGCCGCTATGCTTAATAGCCAAAAAAAACCTTGTTATACAAGAAGAATATAACGTCAAACGTCACAATGATACCGAGCATAAAGCAAATTTTGCGTGCCTAGTTGGTGATTCCCGGAAAAACAAAATCAACTCACTCAAATCTTCATTCAAGAACCAACAAAGTGTTTTTAAGGTACAAAATCAAAGTAAGAACTCAAATATAAGGGTGGAGGAAATACTTGCCATGTCTGGGTAACCGTTTACCGACAGCGAATTAATAAAACAATGTGCCTTAGTTATGGCTGAAGAGGTATGCCCAGATCAAAAAAAGAAATTTGAAAATATAAGCTTATCTGCCAGAGCTTGTACCCGGCGCACTGAAGATTTAGGCGCTAATTTATGCGAAAAACTTCGGGAAAAAGCACAAAAATTTGAATGGTTCTCCTTAGCTACCGATGAAAGTAATGATGTGTCAGATACTGCCCAGCATCTAATACTTATTTGTTCGCGGAATTGATAAGTACTTCAACATGTGTGAGGAACTTTTATTGTTATGTAGTTTGAAGGGAACGACTAGGGGGAAGATTTGTTTTTTCACTTAGAACAGGCAATGACGTCAATGCAATTAGCGTAAGTCTAACAACAGACGGAGGTAGAAACATGAGTGGGCAAAACAAGGACCTGGTGGGTAGAATTAAAACAAAATTGGCAGAGATAGGATGTGAAATCCCGTTATTTTTTAATTGCATTATCCACCAGAAGCATTATGTTCCAAAGCCGTTTCATGGAGAAAAGTAATGGACATCGTGATTTCCACTGTAAACTATATCAGAAATAATGGGTTGACACATCGTCGATTCCGAGAGTTTCTATCCGAAATGGAAGCAGATCATCAAGATGTACTTTATTATAAAGAAGTAAGATGGTTAAGTGCAGTATTGAAAACATTTTTAGATCTCAGTAAATAAATCATGAATGTTATGAATCAGAAAGGTAAATCTGTTCCAGAGCTAACAGACCCTCAGTGGTTAATAGATATTGAATTTTTGACATATTTAACTTCTGAATTAAATACACTGAATGTCAAGCTTCAAGGGAAAAACAACCTAATATCTGATATGCATACAAACGTAAAGGCGTTGCAAACTAAATACCGGCGATTCATAAAACATATTGATGAAAAAAAATTAGATCACTTCCTAAATTGTCTAGAGTCTGTCGAGGAAGCTGGCATTTATTTTAATTGGGATGATGAGAAAATGAAAGATATTTTATTGGAGTTATAAGATCAGTTCAGTGACAGATTTGATGATTTCGAGAAAGTTTCTAACATACTTAAGATTTTTGCTAACCCTTTTTCATGCGATGTTGAGGATATACGCAGTAATTTACAAATGAATGTGATTGAACTTCAATCCAATGAGAGTCTAAAAACGCTTTTTGCGATATGAATGATTTGGTCAAATTTTATGGTAGCTTGCCGTCTGATTTTGTCGAATTGAAAAAGTTTGCTCAGCAGTTTATTTCAATTTTTGGAAGCACTTATTTATGCTAGCAAACTTTTTCAATCGTCAGTCATCGAAAAAATAAATACGCTTCTCGTCTCACAGATGAACATTTGAGAGATATATTACGTGTTTCAACTTCTCACATGAAAGCTGACATACAAAAAATAGCCAGTCAAATGCAACCTCAAACGTCACACAGAATTTAGTATGTAAGATAAATTTTGTAACATTTCTTCATTTGTATCCCCACTTGTATTATTAAAATTTGAAAACTGAGTTTTCGCATTATTACTATGTATTTGCGGCCCCACCTGTACTTTGTTTTGCCACCATGTGGCCCTTGGCTACTAAAAAGTTGCCGACCGCTGCTGTAGAACATTAATGCAATCAGAGTAAGGAAATACTGATTGTTAGGGATGTTGCAAAGAATTGTTTTGGAACTTTTTTCTTCTAACTAGAAATTTATATATGTCTGTAGTTTTCTAAATGTTGCACAAAATAAATCACAACCAATTAATTTAAGTTCTACGCTTCACATGATTTCTTTTATCATAAAAGACAAATCAATTCGATTTGTACCAAGTTATGACCAAAATGTAGCATTCCATGCATTGAATTAATAAACCCGAGGGCAATGTCCCTATATTCGCACAAACCTGTGGCAACAAACAAAAATCTTTCAAACATTACTATCCAACAAAATTTTTCTAAATATAGATACACTATGCTACAACAGTTCCAAAGTATTTTTTTTATTTTTATTTTATTGTATTAAATGGTCTTGGCTTTCGCCAATTTGACCAACTACCAGAGATACATTTGTTTACACAAAAACACAAACACTTGTAATACAGTATTTATCATTGGCCATCGTTATGATGTATTTTAGCAATAAGAACATTTTAAGTACTTCTTCTATATTACAAACCGTTTTTATATTTAAACAAAGGTACAATTATAATTTAGTATTAGAGACAACATAGTCATTTATATTATATTACTAGTTCTCCTTAGAAACATATTTGGCAGCAGTAACTTTCAGTCACTTACAAGATATTTTGCACATACTACCACTTATATATTTATGCGCTGCCAAATTGTTTGCTATCGATCATGGCATGACCATTTATAGTACATTATTAACCAAATATTTAGCGAAAAACATATATATATACATATATCCAAAGTATTTTCTAGAGTTTCTTCAGGGCTCGTTAGATCCTAAATCAGGAAGAAGACTGACCATATCCTGTGCTACCATTTTGTGTATTTATACATGAGCCTGTGTTTGGTGCTGTTAAATACAGTGTGTCTATTCATGTGTAGATATGGTGAGGAAAGGTGTAATATCCCAATATCACAAAAAGAGTAGTCTAAATGGCTACTAAGTAAAGTGATGGTTAATCATTGTGGGCAATTATCCAGGACTAATACACACAATCTAATAATTAGAAATGTATAACCGTATTTCTCGTCCGTTGCCTGGCTACAATCGGACGAAGAAAGCTCTTATATCAGCAAGTCTCGAACCAAAAAGAGTATTATATTTGGCATTATCGAAGGTTATGAAAACACTACTTGGATAAGCTGTAAACATAACAGAGCTACATGGATTGAAATAATTTAAAAGGTAGAAACAGGTTTCTGCTTCTACCAAGGCACTGTAAACTGTCTCTACAAACGGAACAATGTTTCCTGCTGCGTATTTATTTACACAAGGTGAGGTCGAGCCATTCTGATAACACGACTTTTATTAGCGGGCTATTAGATTCCCTGAGCGTATACCAAAAGTGATCGAGCATTGTAACCAGTTAAACAAAACTCCATGAGATGAGACCTACAAGCTGTATCACGGATAACAACAGTGCTTACCTGTTTTCAACGATCAAGATAGTTTCTGTTGTCATTCATGTCAAGTAAATTGTGTCACTCGTCAGTATATGCCAGTAGTCATCTTTCTGAATGAAACTCTCATTAGTGTCCGTCTGAGTTAAGGTGCCGGTTAACGAAACTAACTTAATTTTTGCGTAATAGTCCTGAGTCGTGCAGTATCGCTATTGTGTCTTGAAACATTCATTGAGACTTACTATATATCCAAAGTGCTTACCGGTTCTGATCCTTTGTCTATACCGGACAACTTTGCGTCTAAAAGAGAAATTCCTTTCATTTGCATTGTCAAGTGTCATCGGTGGCAACATAGCCCACTCATTCGGCAGTCCATCTGTCAGTGGACTGGATGGTCGGGACTCAAATCCCCACTACATTGTGGATGTTTCTTCAAGTTTCGAAAATACCTCTAAGTCCACTTAGCCCGCTGCTCATTAAGAAGAGACGAATATAATTGTCTGCGTGTAAACCGAGCTTGGTGGGTGAGAGGTAATGCTCTGACCTCGCGTTCGCAGTCCGGCTATCCACATTTCACTTTTCCGTAGTTTTTGGAAATCATTCCAAGCTAATGACTGGAATTTAAAAAAAAATCACACGTAAAAGCTACACAACTTTCAACTTTAGCGCAAAAATATTAGAAAGGAATTACGAAGACCGTTGAAACGCATAAAAATGGCACTCTGCCAATGGTAACATCAGCAAAATTTGTGTTTTGAGCAAACTTTATGCTAATTTGACGAGCCAGGTTCATGAAGTACCATCATAAAAAAAAAACATCTTAAACCAATTCAGGTTCTAGAATAACTATCGAACTTATAAATGAAATCAGTACTGACTATTTACGACTGATAGTTACAAGAGTTATAACCAATTAGCATTAAGTACTTACTCTGCAAGACGGTTAATTTGTCCATATGTAGCAACTACGTGCGTTACATTATTTCTTTATTTATCAGTTTTGCTTAAAGCGAGGAACACTGAGATCATAATTGGTCTTTATTTGTAAATTGTGGTTAAAATCGTCAGTGTGGTTATGAAATTTGCTTCTGGTTGTTGTGAGATACTTCTTTGAGTAATTTTGCTATGTTTCCATGTTAAGCTACTTTAAAAATAATTTTACTCTTAAGATAGAATTAAAAAAAAAAAAACGTTTGGGAGATTAAATAGAATGTTGTTCTACAATTTTTAACTTTGCTTTTCAGTTGATAAAAATGTATGTGATTGAACTTGAGGCATCATTTGGATTTTTTTATTTTTGCAACCCTTTATTTTGTGTGTGGTGTGTTTGTGTATTGGGGAGATTGTGATGAGCTAATACGTAAAAGATTTCTCAAAAATGTTATAGGTAACTGCAATCGATATCTTTTTGCTTCACTTGTTCCTTGATAACTCATTGCTTAATCTACGCCGAACATTAAATAATTTATAAGAAGTATCATCAATAAACAAGATGTAAATAAATTTGACTGTCAATTGTCTTCTACTGTTCCATCTGCATTAAAGTAAATCACGTACCTCAGTTGAGTTACCTTGTGATGTCTTGTCTATATGAAGTAAACCACATGAATCCAGGACGAAAGATAGCTAAGAGTAGTGGAAGCTAAGCCACTGGTCAAGGCGAGCTGTTTGCGCCTGTGCTTAGCGCTGCCTTCGTGTACTCAGCCAGGGCTGCCGTGTGTGTTTGCAGCACACAAGGTCCTTCGATTCAGGGAGCACATATTGACGTTGTATGTCAAATGGAGGAGTTTGCTTTACAATCTTGCTAGCGTGTCTGCTCGTCTAATTTTAAAGGTATCACATCGTTCTCAATGAAGCGTTTGTGTTCGTTTCATCATTCAAAATCACTCATACAAAATTTACGAGAAGAACATTTGAAATAGTTATGCACTCCCTACTCATTTTATCTTCTGAGAATCAATCAAATTACCTGAAATAACGTCTGACTCAGTGAAGATATTATTTTATTTACCAATAAATTAAGAAAACTTTTTCATTAATTTAATAAACAGTGAGGGTTTTAGGATTATGATAATTCAACTTTATTCATACATTTTTACAAATTTAAATTACAAAAGGTTTTTTCTTCCACTTCTATTAATTTAGTTCATAAACAGACGGTTTTTAAATTTATGTTTTAGATTGAGTGGAGAACCTTTTTTGAAATAAATTATTCGTCATTGTATTGATGCATATGTTGTATCAGACGTTTCTAATCTAATTTTTTCACTGATAGCATTACGTTTAGAATATATGATGTACCCACATCACTATATTATGTAAATAGGTGATGGGGTATGAAGCATTAAGGGGTTAACTTCACTTATGAAGTGTACGTCTTAAAGCTTCTAATGGAAAGTTTCTATTGGTGAATAGTATTGGTAGTTTCATGCGTTAGACAGTTAAGCGAAAGACTATTTTTTGGACTCTTCAACCTGCGAAATTCTGACCTTAGCGTTCTGAAGCAGCAGCTCACGACTGGCGAAATTGAAAACTCAGCCCTCTTCCACGAACTGCAGGCAGCCAATTTTCTGATCTGGATCGGAATTGCCTCCGATTGGAACTACCTCGGCACCCAACTCCAATACCTAATACCCCGCCCTCACACTTCGGGGTTAACGCCATACCGTACGAACTACGTGAAGTGTTTTCGTAAAACTCTTATACCTTAGGCGTATTGAAGGAAAATATTTTGTGTTTAACTGACTCAAACACTAGGAGTAAAACAAATTTGATTACATTTTTTTTAAATATCCTGCCAACCCAGAATAAAAGTAAAATAGCTGGACACTCTGATATTTCTTAAACGACAGATAACAATAAACTGTTGCGGAATTGTGTTTCAGAAAGAGACAAAACTTCAAGATTGTACTTTAAATTTACACGTAACTGAAAAGCAACTTACCAACATTTAAATCTCAAAGTGAAGAACAGTTCATTTATTACTGTAAAAAACAAAAGAATATTCAGACAATAAGAACGATAATAGACGTAAGAACTTCACACAGTTTAATGTGTGTCAGGATAATGGGGCGCGGGGAGGGAGCCTTTGAAGCCCCACCATAAGATTTGACCCTAGGGGAGGAATGCTTGTGTTGCCATCTGCCCGCATAACTTGTAACTTCAGTTCTGTTTGATAAGTGTATCCTTGTTTGTGAAATGTTTAATTTATGAGTCTGAGATTGGGAAACGTCCCAGAATTAGTCTAGATGATACCAGAAAACTGCTTACAAACCGCAATTAGGTTGGCGGGCCAGCGGGGACGGGGACTGGAACCTAGTCCCATTGTACCTCCGCGGTCCAATGCTGTGGCTGCTTTACATTCGCAGCCGTACTGGTAGGTCACGAATCAGTATTATTTCATGAATATTTACTATCCTCCTGAATATTGCAAATAGATGTCATAATGTAGACAATTAAGTCTAAGCATTCAGAATTTCTGAAACCAGATTCCCCACATAAACATGTTTGCCAAAAAGCTTGACGACATGTTGAAGCAGACTTTGTTTGTTATATTATACGTAATCAGCATGTTCAGCATTGATTTTATCCATAAATTATGGTACTGTTTTATAATTGTTGAAAGGCGTTAGTCAGCATGATAAAATTTGTTCTTATCATCGTTTCTCTTTTACGAAGACTTATTTTGTCACTCATCCCCTGACTACGGTTGGTAACATAGCGATTTATGAAAATCGATTTTGATGTCGGGATAAATGATCTCACCACATTGTTAAACCTCTGTTCATATCGAATTCAAAAACGTTAGAGAAGCCTTTAAAAACAAGGATGAACACAATTCCATCGATTTATTTTACGTGTGTTACACGTAGGAGAACGAAACGATGTTCATTTTTAATGCTGCGTCAGAAATACTCCAGTAAGACACCAAGAGCAACCGAAATAATTTCGAAGTTTAAAAGCAACAAAAAGTAGCTGGACATTCAGTATTACACTCGGAGAACGTCGCACTATTAAAAATAAATGGACATAAAACAGTTATCAGGACATAAGGAAATTTCAGAGACGACCCCAGCTAGTTCACACCACGTGATCCCTCCAACCATTCGGCAATTCTTGCAGACTGGACATCATATAGAATGCAGGCTTTGATCTTGATGCAGTCATCAATATATTTTTCGGTATCTATCACATATGACTTTGGTAACCGTTTGTCTCATTTTCCTCTAATTTATCAATGACACCGTGTGACTGATTCGCTCTCTAACAACATGCTATAGAGCCAGTACTGCCACAAAAATAAACTCATATGAGTGTAAATATATGTTTTCAACTTCATGAATTAGTCAAGTAAATGTAATACACAGTCTATTTAGAATAAAATGAATGAAAAATACACTAGCCCCGAGAACCATCAATTGTTAAAGCGCGCTGAATTCTTATTTTCGTGAGACAATGAAGTTTCGGGCTAACCAGATAATCTAAAAATAAAATAAAAACACTCTTTTGGACTTTGCCTTCAGCAGAGTGAATATGAAGTTATATGGCTTTTTTTTTGAGAAACTCACGTTTAATTAGGCACTCTGACAGTTTGCAGGTAACGATGCATGTATGAATGATTGTAAACTGGATAAGTTTCCTGCCATTGTAGAAAAAATATTTTGATGCCTTACTTTTATGCGATTGTTGTTAATGTTTTTCTTGGGTTTCTAGGTGTAACCATGTGTTTTTTTAAGTAACTTATCATCCATCATTCTGTGACTTCTGTCAGAGGATGATGAAACACACAGAACGATGGCTGAAACCTTAGGTTTTAAAAAAAATTGAAGTGGTTCTACCCGGAAACTAGTAAAACACAGAAAAGAAAATTGTCAGTGATTATATGTTGTCAATATACAGGAATTAAACAGTTTTGCTGAAAGACAGGACAGAACTTTTATTCCACATAAGAAAATTATTTTCGGAAAAAAGTTGTTTTATGTGTTCGTAACAGAACTTTAAATTTACTGATTTCAGCGGAAAAAGAAAATATTGGACCACAAACTTGCACTAATATTTCACAAAGAATCATAATACCTATTAAATGAATCAGTTATTAAGTATTACCACTTAAATAGATAATCACTCTCCTTGTTTTATATCCGCAACTAACTGTATCTGCGACTTCGTTCATGGGGAATTAGAGATTTTGTGCTGTTAATTCACAGACAAACTGCCACTTAAAAACTGAATGGATAGAAAAAGCAGAGAATCAGTTTTGTTTTCACTTGGATTTCCTCTTTTCTTATTGAATTTAGTTTGTATGAAAAATTTTACGTACGTTTGTGCACATCATTTGTTTCTACCATACCTTGAACCCACCAATAAAACGAAATAGTTTCATGTTGTGTATGACCCACAAATACAGTTCAGTATTGTTTACAAACCTTCTCTGTAATGCCCCGGCTACATGCTCCGTCTTGCATGTGCAGGTAAAACTGCGCAGTGAGAAATCTTTAGCAAGTCAACGATTGCCCAAGCCGCTCTTTCGAGTTTGCACGCGCTACCGTGTTGCCGTTTATACGCTCCGTCTTATATGCGCAAACTAGTTTGTTTAGGTAGGAGCGCACGCAAGACAGAGAGTGTAGCCGGGAAATTAAGCTTTGTTTTAAATTATTGGAACTGGCGCGTGTACGGAGACATTGATTTTTTACCATTTAAACACTTGGTTACTGCGTATAAAAGGTTATGTTGCCATCTGTTGGAAGGTAACTGAACTGTTTCCGTGTGCATGAGGGTAAGAAAACTATACGCATCTACACAAAGCTCAAAATAACCACTAAGTCTTTCAAAGTTGTATATATTTTATAATAATTACTATGAGAAAATATTAGTATATATACAAACTATAAGGTACTTTAGCTACTTTTTTCTTTATCAATGAACAGACACAAAAATACCAAAATTTACGACTTTGGGCTAAGTGTCGTATGAACACCTGTAACTTATCGCGAAGAAAGGTATCTTATACGTTAAATGATAGCTAAATTCTATTTTTTTTTTTTTTTTTTTTTTTTTTTTGTAATGCATTCATTATCCTTTGTGGTATGCCCGCACAGGCAGGACAAATATTCTCAATTTTACAGTTTACTGAATTGGATAGAAAGTATTATTCATGTTAACCTATGACATGAGCTAGTACCATATGCATTTTCTTTAGTATGTGCCTCTTAGTATTTACGTGATATGCGTACAAATTTCCGGATTTAGGCATCTCGATCTTCAGTATAGTATGTACATTTCAATTACTCTTTTTGAGATAAATTTCATTTGCAGATATTCTATTATACAGTATAGGTAATTTGATGCCAGTGCATATAGTTTTCAGTGCGTTAATGACTACATCAAATTAATTTGAATACATTTTACATTCAAAGAACAAAGATAGGCTGAAAAGCTTAGCGTCACAGCGGATCAACCTGAGCGTGAAGCAATAATAATTAATCGATCGACAACTTTATCCATTGTTTGATCAGTATAACCATTATTTACCTTGTGCAGCTATATCCGACCACATGACGTTAATTTTGCACATATTTACTAACCGGTGGGCCGGTTAAATACACACGAGTCCAATGTTTAAGTAATTATTCTGATCTATTGGTTCCGCTGTGACAAAAATCCAGTGAAAGATAAAACGAAAAAATAATTATTGAAATAAAAATAAAATCTCAGTCATAATATGGTCACATGGCAGCCTTTTGCATCCCCAGTTCCGCATCTGTCTATCTTTGCACTTATTTTCTTCTAATCCTGTGCTACAAAGTCTACGTTGTCTTGTTTTCTCATTTTATCTTCGATGTCTTTTTCTCTTACTTTTTCCATAGGTTGCCAATCCCATGTTTATTTGAGCCATCTCTCTTTTGACAAACGCCTTCCATTTTCATAGCGTATAAACCGAAAGATCTATATTTCCTAAAATAGGCCTGCTATTTGACTTACATTCATTCGCATTTATGTTTTCTATTTAGTACGTGTTCTAACTAGCTGTCATTGCACGTTTCCTGGAGAAATCCTATACTATGAAATCTAAACTTTTCTTCGTTCCTATGCACTATTATAGACGATTCAGTTTCCATGCTGCTGTGTAATTCTTTACAATACTAAGTTATCGCATTAAAAATATTGCAAGATTACAGAGACCACGTTGTTGTTTTAAAACTACTGTGTTCTGGCCTACATAACGCTTCGAACAAAACATCGTGAAATTTCCTTATGGCTTTCGACAATGATGAAGAGTATCTTCTTACATTTAATGCTGGTAACATTTTATTAAAAAGAAATCAAACTAATGACGTTGCGTCAGTAACTATTACACAAAAATATCTATCTTGTATGAATTGTTGCTGAAACCAGAACTAAGGTTTTTTGTTCATGAAACGTAGCAGGTTCTGCTGAACAAGGGACATTGTGTTGCAGATCCTAGTCAGACTCCAAGTAACGGTGTTTCAAAATTGGCGACAAGTCCTACACGATGTTCCAAATTTAACATATGTTTCGTTAAATATCTCAGATTTAGATTATTGAAAATCAGATTCTTGACAAATATAATGTGGATGCATTTGTAATGAGATTGCTCTTTTTTGTGTCATTACCTTCTTTCTGCTTCGCATGAAATTAATTTTAGATTTCACTGACTATAATTATTACAGTAAATACTGAAGAACTGTTCCTGTTGTTAGAAATTGTTGCAAAACATTAATGACATCATTAATGTGCAAAATAATAATAGTTACACGTATATGTTTTGCAACTGATATAGCTACCATCATGATGAACTAATTATTCTAACGAACGAGAGAAAAACACCAGAATGCTTCCGAGAAAATCGCAGACGCATGGCCTGGTATTAGACGCCGACTGTGTAAACCAGTCGACAACATGGATGGAAGAGTTAAATTTGCAGTTCTTAGAGGTAGTCGAAGTGTCTCCTCCTGCCAAGACGAAACTTTCAGGAAAATCGCTCGAAGGCTACGTGACCACTTTCATCCTCTGCCGTGATCTGTACATTAAATTGCGTCCTGCAGTAGCCCTACTCTTCAGTTGTTGCTTCTTGATTCAACTCAGCTTTACTACCAAAGCACGTACACTCGTGCAATACAGCTAGGCTATAACATAACAAAAAAAGTATGTGGAATAGGAAGATTTATTTTCACAAAACTATAATGACAGAGCAAGGATTTTATGCATAGGCCGCTCACCTCCAAAATTCAGAGTACCGGGTTTGAATCGGGAATTTAAGCGGGTTTTGATTTCTTCATTTTATTACGCTAGGATGCTACGTTAAACTATAGGTACAGACCTTCAGTAAAAAAAGTTATTCCGTTAAATACAGTCATTGAATGTTTATTTGCAAGAATAATCGATTTTAATATGATACCAGAGGTCATCAGTGTAGTACGTTTCTGTAGACGTTTACAGCAGATCAGCTTTCAAAGTTGTTTTATTTTCAAACGTAAGGTAGCATTTCGCATTAGCAGCACTGTCTCTAAATCTGTACAGATTGTTTCATATTTGCGTAAATGAGATATATCGGCCTATTTCAAGAAGCGTTTCTCCATCAAATATAGGGTGAAACATCTATCTGGCTTAATAGGTATTTGAAAACGTTTATTTAAGAACTTCCATTTCCATTAGTAACCATAGAACGAAAAATTGAGAGCGTTGATGCGAATACCAGCGAATGTTAAAGCTACACCAAACACTATTCGCTTCCATTAACAAACCTTATAAGATAAATAAATAGCAAGCAGAGTTGTAAAACATTTCTTCCATTTAACCTCGACTTTCTGAAGATGGGTAGCACAGCGAAAAGAGTACGTTTTGAAAAGAATACCTGTTCTTAGTGATTTCTAAAGCTTCAGCCGGCAGAAGTTGATCATAGCTGTTACATTTTTGTTCAGTTTAGCTGCGCGGATATGACAAACGCACTGGGGGATTATTGATGATCTCGTAATGGAGACGCCCCGTTGCTTGTGGGCTCCGCATGCGGGGAGGGCGGCTTTAAGGCGGAGGAGGCGAGTCGGTGCAGGCGTCGTGGCGTTTTAATGAAGCCCCCTCCACCCAGAAACGGCGGAAAACTCCCGCGGTTAAGCGGTGCATACACACAACTCCGCTGCCTCGGTTCCCGAGGTACTCTACACCGAGCCTTGTCTCTGACGTGCCTTGTGAGCAACATTTCTACTTCACTGCAACTCAAAGGGAATTAGAAGGTCGTTAACTGAAGAAAGTATTTTCAACTGCCACCCCTCTTCCTGCAAAACACTCTCACCTCTCTTTGTACGATAAAGAACGAAAATAAACCGGAATACCGTTTAGAAGTACACACCTTCATTAAGAAGAATAATAATCAATTTTAGGACCTTACATAGTGGGATAGAAATAAAATACGGTTCTGAAAGAAATATGTGTGACTTCTACTACAAAATTTAGAGCCTGGTTAGTTCTCATTTTTATAACCAGACTTAAAGAGAAATTTAAAAAAATTAAGCAGTTGTTTTCAATATTTCAGTCCACATTCGCCTTAACAAATTCCAGGAACAGTTTGTCGACGTCAAGGTCATTAGAGGCGGGAAACGACGAGGACTAGGAACGGGAAGGAATTCGGCCATGATCTTTTCAAGGAAGCATCCCGGCATTCGCCTGCAGTGATTTGGGGAAACCATGAAAAACCCAAATCTGGATGCCCGGACAGGGATTCGAACCCGCGTCCTCCCGAATGTGCTAACATTGCATGGTCTGCTTTACTGTACTTCTTCTCTCATTCAAGGCGATCTTGTGCATCCTCAGGGGAGGTATTCACTAGTCGCATGTCCTCCCTGAACATGTCCAGCCAGGACTTCCTGGATCACCCTCGTAGTCTTCAGCCCTCAAAACTTGCATCAAGTGCAGCTATCGCATGATCATATAATCTCATACGATCCTCTCGCAGTTTGTTAGGTTTGGTGCTTGACTATTTATGATACAAATATTTAATGGTCACATTTAGTTGCGGTGAAGCACATTCTGCGATGGCAATTTGTCCCCACACCAATTTTTTCCCTGTATTGTAACAGCCGACTTTTACAAATTTTAATTATAACTCTTTCACTTCGTTTTGTAACTTATTGCTTTAAAATAAACCGAAATACCGTTTACAAGCACATACCTTCATTAGGAAGAGAAATAATCGATTTTAAGCCCTTACATAGTAGGACAGAAATAAAAAATTGTTCTGAAAGAAATATGTGTAAAATTAGTATTTGTTGTTTAATAATACGCCATTACAACTGTTGGATATTGTTTTTATTTTCCGGACGCGTTTCGCCTCTCGCCGAGGTATCTTCAGCGTACAGTTTTGATTTTACATTTGCATTTTGAGGTGTGGTCGTTGCTCGCCTGCGACCTCAACCAGCATATTGTTTTTTACACTATTGCACTTGGTATAGTTTGCTCTCGTGACTTGACTAGCAATCAATTTTGAGGCATAGTTTTCAATGCACGACATTGTCAAACTTTGTGTGTGCGCTTTTGCTACTCTGCTGTTTTCTTGACGGTGCTCTAAATGTAAAATCAAAACTGTACGCTGAAGATACCTCGGCGAGAGGCGAAACGCGTCCGGAAAATACAACAGTTGTAATGGCGTATTATTAAACAACAAATACTAATTTATCAAGCAACTGTAGAAGAAAATGGCCTACAATAATCAAATATGTGTAACTTCACTAGACAAAAAAATAAAATTTTCCCACTTCCTTATGCCTGCAATTGAGTGCAGATTGTGATCATGGTCATATTTTCTCTTCCATCCACTAGTTTTAATTCTTCCTCCTAAATCTTTACAAGCCTCTTCATCATTTTACGGCTTGTACAATCCAAGAACTCTTTCTATCTCCCCCCGTCCCCTCCTATCCTCCAGTAAAAACTAATTTTATTCTTTCATCATATCGGTTGTTCCGCGGTGAGGTTTCCTCTTATGCGCCCTCTCCAATTCCTGTAATTGATACCAAAAATATACGTTGTACACCGTCATATTCAAGCAATGGTTTCAGAGAAGTTTTATGATGCAATTCCTTCACATACCCCTAATCATCTTTTCCAATAAAGTAAGGATTTTGAAACCTTATCCTACCACCTCTCCAATGTGTCCCGTACAGTTGAGTTTATTATCAAAGGTTACGCTAAGATTTTACATTTTTTGTCTTCAGCAAGCAATTCCTTCCCCACTCTGTAATCACAATCAACCTTAACATTTTTTATCTGTGTACCTAATAATCTTACTCTTCTTGGTATTGATCTTCATTCAATATTGACTCATCCAGCTAGATATCCTGTCCAGACCATCCTGCAGCTGTTCACACTGTGCTCCTGTTATATTACATTCTGTACCTGCAAAGAATCTAATTTTTATTTGGAATCCATTAAGACAGTCATTCATTATTATAAAAAATAATAATGGCCCCCGTACACTACTCTGTGGGACTCTTATTTTCATGGTCCTGCAGACCTTCAACCGATTTGGCTTTCCTGATCCCACCGTGGAGTAGCAAGGAATACTCATAGCAAAACACCGTGCTAGTCGTGTGTCAACAGGAAGTCCTGACAAAGTCAAATGATGATAAAGCCAGATCAAGAACCACGAATGCCGACAAATAAACGATCGTGCTTATGGTTTCTTAGTATTAATGTTTCTATTCCACTGTCAATTAGAGGCGCAGTATATTAGAACGGTACGGTGGAGAAGAACAGCTGCGAAGTCCAACGGTTAACTGTCGAATTCAGCTAAATTGATTTCTGTCCGTACGATCGATTCTGTGAACACGTATGGTGGGCTTGGCTGCAACATCCATCTAATGCATATGGTAATATATTTGAGTGAAGTCGTCACGACACCGGAAGGGTCAAACACTAGCATGTAACAAACGTCTATCTAGATGCACAAATATTTATCATTAAATGTACCATTGGTCGGCTGACCCACTATTCGCTTCGTTAACTATTATATTCAGAGATTCTTTGTCCCTTTCAGTTTAAAAATGTCTTAGTAGTACAATACCGTTCCCATTTAATATAACCACTACACGGTTTGGTCTAAGAATCGGTAAGAAAGCTGCAAATTTCAATCTTAAACGAAATATTAATGTTAAGACAGTATGATTTAGTATGTCTACTTAGATATTATTTTTTATGCTGTTTATTATTTCTCTAAAATGTAAGGTTTATTCAGAAGCAAATGTTATCTCATAAAAATGGAACTAATAGCAAACAATAAACTACAAATTTAAGAATCTACAAGGCGACTGCAATCGTTCTTCCATTACAGGAATAAAAATCGTGTTCTAAATACTGCATCTGAACGGTAATTGGATGTTGCTGTCGCAAACAAACAACTCACTACGTTTAAGGAATCCATTTACTATATATGTGCAGAAACCGAATATATCGTTCATTTGCATAAAATAACTGCGTACAGTGTTTGAAGCTAACGAATATAACCACACACTTTGTCGGTTTGAAGCTATCACTAACACAAATGGTGCGAACGAGTGTGCTTCTCAGTACAGAAACAATAACTTTCACTTTCATTCACCCCAAGGTGAATAAGCCCTAACTGTTAAAAAACTGGAAGTACCAGTATTCTCTGTAGGTGTTAACACAGCGCGAGCTACCTGTGAAGTGAGATGCGCAAACGCTTACGTCAGTGCGAATCGGCCGTTTTGAGCGGGAAATACCGCGTCCGGTGAGCAAGCAGTAATGGTCGGTAGGACGCGTGTCGACATCCCCTTACGGCTTAACATATTTTGTTTTTCCATTATTTCTCGAAATCACTTCAGACGAATGCAAAGTATCACCACAAACAGGGTTACAACCAATTTCTATGGTACGAGGTACACGAAATATCAATTATCTTACAAGGGACATTGTCCTCATCATTGTGAAACCTGAAATTTTCACTTTATTATCTATCCAGACACAATTAGAAAATATTAGTAGTAGTTTCTTATATTATTCACGCCGCGAATCGAAAAATAAGTAACAAACGTATAGCGTAAGTTAAACCAGTATCTCTAATATACTCATAAGCAACATAAATTTTTCTGTAGTTTAGGTCTGTTGTTAAACACTATTAATTAGTTATTGAAGGAAGTTCAAGAAGAGATCAGAGATTCGTTAGCGGAAAATCAAAGCTTAACTTATATTCTCAGTTAACTGAAGTATAAAGAATTGTAATACTAAAAGTATAGTGTCCAAAAAATTTGTACTAAACATATTGCGAAAGAGTTGAGTTTCTAGCAAAATTTGTAACAAGACAGAACAAAAATATGAAAAATAATTCATTCCTGTTTATTCCATTTTATTCTTCATTGTAGAAGGAGTAGGAGTTCTATAAATCACCAAACAACAAAAAACATAAATACCTTTTCGAATTTGAGAGCAGCTAACACAGAAACTTAACTGATACCTTTTTTGTGTTAAAATGTTAGAATTACTTCCTAAGATCAATCCAAATTACATCATTTTATTTATTATATTTAACCTTTCCGATCAAACCCTTTGCTGTTTTTAATGTAGCACATCTACTATTATCACTGCCGGAGTAAAAATAACATTATTGTAGCGAGTATAACTGTTATCGGAAGCAGACTGGGTTAGTCTTGTTCAAATCGCTTAGCAGTTCGTTTTACGATTAGCGTTTGACATACTGTTAGGAACGAAGATACTGATCCAATTTTATTTCGGTTAAAAGTAATTGAAAGTATACGATATTAAAATGAAAAGCATATGGAAAAGTAACCATCTATTTATTAAGACTTATATAATCGCTGATACAGCCACAATGCAGTTAACACTTTGTATTCTATCTATAGTATTTGGCTGACGGAGCTCTGAAACTCTGAAGTGATTCAGTGAAATACTTAAAAAAAAAATAAAAAAATAAACTATACTTTTATTCAGGAGTCCATCCCAAAAAATATAGAATGAAAACAGCAAACGCGGCACTGGTTAAGTGTTCTAAGGTCTAAGCAACAGCTTAGTGCCTTGCTCGTCGTCGACGTCACTGTTATTAGAGTCAAGAGTGGATGGGAAGCAAGGAAAGGAATTTGTCCAGGTATTTTGAAGGAACCAACCCAGCATTCGCGTGGAGTGATTAAAAGAAACTATGAGAAATAGAAATCTGGATTACAATACGGTGATTCGAACGGACGTCCTTCCTAATGACTGATTCGAGGCTAGTTTCCTAAGTTTAATACTTAATTAATTATTTATGGTTAATAATGGACTGACTGCAAAATGTGTATTTTTTGCCTCGTTGGTGGGTATCGACGGATGTCACTAGCTGAACTGGCAAGTTGACAAAGCATGCTACATTAGAACTGGCTAATTTATGCTGTGGTTATGGTTTTGCTGCAAAGATGGTGTGAGACGGCTTTCTCATACTGTGTGAAAGAGATGGAGATATTGTTAAACACTATGATGGCTTGTGGTAACACAGTGATAACAATACAGATCTCACACAAAGTTCACTACGAAAACTATATTCGTTATTTACTTTTTTAAACCATAAAAATTTTCAAAAATTGCTTCATAATGCCACGAGGATTTGTTAGAAACGGTGCATGTTACTTGAAGACTTTGAAAAGGCTACCAGTAAGAGTATTAGCTGAAATTCAATCAAGGAAAAGTGTAACTCATAGAATCTTCAAAATATTGTTTACAATCTGGCTATGACGAAAAGGCTTCATTATGTAGAGAAGATCAGTCAGTGACGGACAAGGATATTTCGATAGATCTGAAAGCAGTCAGTTCTGTAACTGAAGGAGCCTTATGGTTTGGTATTTGGGTGAATACGTCATAAACAAGCAGGTCACATCACTCAGTGCTAATGATACTTACTCTGGATCTAAACTTTCTTGCTGTGCTCTTTTAATTAAATCTACATTTGAGAAAAGCTTGCTGTGTATACGTAAAGGATGCAATTAACGGAACGCATCTGGGATTTGAGTTTAAATCATACATTCCGAAAAAGAGCAATGCGATATTTTACCCCTGACACATTTACTTAGTGCACCTCGCTGGACCAATCCAATCAAATACGCATAGGAATATTGTCGGTGTGAAGCTGACTGAAGTTTAGCTTGCGAGTTACAACGCCGAAATGTGAAGCGTCAGCCCACACAATGCGCACGAATTCGATTTGGAAAAATATAAGCAGCTGCATTTGGTGTCGGTATTTCTATCATTTCGCAAAAAGTACACAAATGAAACAGCCCTCACTAAGAACATATTACATAAGTCTTTGATGGAATTTTCATCATTGCCCACACAGCACATATAAATTGCTATCTCAGTTTAATTCTACTCGTAGCTGATTACATGAAATTGCTGGAATGGTTTAAACAGAATTCTGTGCAATGAGATCTCCAGCCACCGTGAAATCAGTTCATCACTTGTGGTCCTCTTGCACTCCAGCCGTGATGATTATCACTACAAATTTTTACAACTTTTTCGAGTTAAAAAAAATCAGATTTCATCCTTATTTTAAAAGCTAACGTACCCAAATAAAAATAGGATTGTGTAATAAGATATAGAGCAACATAAACGTTACCATTTACATCAAAATAAAGTCTTCTTAAAGTAAGGGATATTGGCAGATATTGAAAGACAAAGATTTTCCTTTTAATGTGTCAGTTAGAAAACTACTGTCATTCGATATTGGTTTGCCGAGATTACAGAATAGTGGATTGGCAGAACGATGTGCTGAATTGTAGGATTTATAATAAAGAGAACCAATAACATGCCAACATGACGCCTAACCAAAAGGTAAGAGCTGTCATATAGAGGAAAAAAGACTGCTTTCAAAACAATCAGTTTTAAATCAAGAGTGGCGAACGATGCTGTAATTTATAATTATCTATTGTTGCTTACATTGTTTAGTCACCTAAATAATATTGGTTTAAGGTTAGGAAAATTCACAGTTGGCACTCATCGCAATACTATCTGTAATAAGCTGCAGCGTTATATTCGGTCGTATATGACTTTCTTGTTACAAACTAGAGTGCTTTTAATTATTTGCGTAGATTGCAGAATATTTGTAGTATGTCATTATTAAGTCATATGACATCAATAAGTTATAAACATTCATATTACTGAAAAATCCAGACGACTACTATATCTCAAACAGCTGAACAGCAGAGAAAAATCATATCACTTCATAAAGACGGGAGAGAGTTCTACCCAAAAAATGTTTATTTATTACAAACAGATGGTGCTTACGTAAAGGTTTTCCCCACTGAATATTCACTTTATATTTTCGCTTTGTTTGTTATTCGTTTCCAAAAGGCTGTAATGTGAGTACTATATGGTTAGATCTACATTGTATTTTTTTATACTTGTCTTAACTGTTCAGAACCTCTTGATGGAATTAATTGGTTCACGATAGGATATTAATTTATTTGAAGCTTGTATATTCTGCGGTTGCCCCTGGGAAGGGGTCAGTTGGCTCATCATGTTTCCTGACTCTTGGCGGCTGAAATGAAACAAAGGTTGCTGCAGACCACTGAGGCGCTAGAAGATTAATTAAAACGGCCAGCCGGATATCCGCCGGCAGAAGGCGAAATTAAATGTTACTGCGAAACTACAGGGAAACACAGTTTTCTGTCGTACCTGCCACGTTCGTTTACAAAACCCATTCACCTTTGGGATTATGCCCTCTGTTTGGACAGTGAAAATAATTGTGTTATTCTTGACCGGCAAAATGACATTTCCTGTAATTCATATTTTCATTCGTATAACCTTCACCCAGAAAGACATCCAGTAAAAAGGAGTGGACCATAGCTGCATATATTCGACTTGCTGTTCGATTTTTTTTTTAAATTATGCTAGATCATAAACACATAAGATTAACTTTTCAATTCTATGTAGCTCTTCCTCTTATTTCACGGTACTATTAACCTAGAATGCATAAGAAAAATTAAAATGTAATAATTTAAACCAAACTCAGAAACTAGTATTCCCTCATCAAGTTGAATAATTAATATTGTGACTAGACCCATCTGTCGTTAAATTTCAGAACATATAAGAAATCGTCATGTTTCTGTCCACCCTACCTTCTCGAAACCTTATAAATTCCTCCCCCTACCTCTTACCCCCATTTCAGATCCTGGGTACGCCTTGTTCTTACATTGAGCATCTTCGTTTTTACTGTCATCAAACTTTGGTTGTACCCTGAATTGATATGAAGATTGGAAGTAAAATAATTTTTATTATAATCTTGAGTAATTACAAAACCATTTCTCTGATATCTATAGCTCGTATGTTTTTCCTGCCACCTATACAGATGTTTCTGTGTTTATCTCTTAATTTTTCTGTATGTGTGACGGAGAGAGGGAATGAGGTAGAGAAAGGTAGGCGGGCAGTGACTGAAGTCACTTGTTTTTAGGCTACCGGGTGACTCTGCGTTATCGTAAAAAAATTCGGAAGTTTCGACCGACATACTGCTTTCTAAGAAGGTCGTGGTATGTGCACCGAAACGGAATTATTTTATCTACTATTATGGCACCACGCGTAAAACTCTGTTTTTGCTCCCATTATCTTCTTCATCCCTTTCGTGAATGGCTTATTTTGTACATCATTTACGAGTTGCTTTTATTCCTTTTCATCATTTGTGTTTCCGTTCATGCACTAGATTTGGACTCCTATTTTCATCCATTACATTTAGACAATCATTCCATTTTTTCCCTAGATTCATTCACTTAGAGAAAATATTTTAACGTCTATTCTGATAACTTTGTTTCTTTTATTGTATTTCATGGTTCAATCTTGATTGATCGTGATAATTTTATTTCTGCTGCCTGGATGAGACTTTCATATCTTTTTTTTATAATTTGAAATTTATTCAATATGTCTACCATCCAATCCGATTATTGTTTTAATTGTATATATGCCCTGCAATACCATTACCTTCGTCTTCTGATCAGAAATTTGCACAACTTATCTAGAGCGTATTTGTTTTAGCTTGTGGAGAGGAAGCATCATCTGCGAATGCAAAAGTATTCGGTGTCACATTACTAAGAGAATATCAGTAACCACTCTGTAGAAAGCTTTTTTTAAAATCCACAAATGCTGCAATCACTGATTATTCTAAGTATATAATTTGGAATTCCTGAGAAAATTTTGCAGCTAGCGTTTAAGACACTAACCCCTCTGTAAGTTGCTGTGTTGTTTCTACAGAAATGTGTCATTACATCGGCTGTCTTACAAATCATAGGTATTTTCGCTTCTATCGAGTAAATGCAATAGCCTCAGGCACAAATTTTATCCTAATATATTTTCATACACTGATCTTTTTTTAAAGCTTTGATTCATGTTCTCTTCCAGCAGCAGACACAATGGTTGTATAGCATTGTTATCGCTATGGTTAGAAATAAAAGAATTTTGCAGCTATGGAAATTTGCGGTTGTATGTTGTAGCAAAACATCTAGACCCATGCCTTGGTAATCAAAACCTATAGGACGGATTGTTCACATTGTTGCCTGTCTGAAACGTGCGATGAGTGAATCTATATGGTTTGAGAAATTATTATTCATTAAATTGTGTACAGGTTTAGGAGTAACTCGATCTTAGAGCTATTTTAGCATCCGCTCTCGTCTGATGTAAACTTATTTCTCCAAATATAAGGATAATAAGTGGAAATGAAATAAACAAGGAAATTGCTGAAATAGAGTTGTGAGGACGTTGAGTAATAAATGAAAGTAAATATAGCAGATGCGGCATGCAGGAAGATCAAACAATTTTTTGGAGGACTGAAAAAATTTAGTAAACTTCAAAGGAGCTGTTGACAAATATCTATAAACTGAGAAGAAAATAGCTAAACGATGGAAGTAATTCATAAAGAAACTGTATTACTATATAGGTATGGACAAATGTATGATGCGAAGAGATAAAATTATGTATGGTGTATCAGATCCTGTTTTAAGGAAATAATTTAAGAGAGATATTAAATATTTCTACTCATTGTAGGAAGATCTAATGGCATTCCTTCAGAATTTGTAAAATCTTTGGAAAATTAAAGGAACCAAACATTGACATTGAAAATTTACGAATCGTGAACGATTGCATCATTCTGTTTTTAATAAACGTATGACTTTTACTATCCCGAATAATACCCGTAAATAAAGGCCAAAATCATTGTGACGTCATTATTCTTCAAAATAATTAGATGTTACAGTAAGGGAGAATACAAATGGAAGCGATATTAAAGGAAGTTCATTTGATGTTTAGACAAACCATGATACGAGAGAAACAATCCAGGCTTTGAGATAATTATTGGAAGAATGAATTTTGGGGAACAACAACATATTTACAGAGTTTATAGCATTTCTGGATTTAAACAAAAATTTAATAATGTTAGATGGGATGTTAAAGGTATCAAATACGTGCTCCGTTGACTCAGTTGGTTTCGGCACCGTGATAGTGTCCGGCGCTGACACGTGGTTAGCTGGTTAGAGTACAGGTGGTGGTAGACATTTCCATCAGGATTTGGCCGGCAGGGTGGGAGAAGTGGTGGGGACGTTAAGATTGGCGGCCCCCTTCGTGTCTTTCGGAGGAGTAATGCTGATTGGGAAGACACCATATCCCTTCTTTTATCTATCATCCGCAACAAAAAGAACACTCCATACTGTTCGCACCCACTATTATAGTCATCCACATTTAAAACAACATTCGAATCCCCGTCCGGGCATCCAGATTTGGGTTTTCCATGGTTTCCCCAAATCACCCCAGGAAAATGACGGGATGCTTCCTTCAAAAGGCCATTTGGCCCGAATTCCTTCCCATTCCTTGCCCCCCATCCTTTCACGTCTCTGAAGACCTCGCTGTTAAGAGACGTTAAGCAGTTAAAAAAAAAAAAAAAAATTAAAACCACACTTACCACAACTCACACGTTTTCCCAGACGTTATCATCGAAGGGTAAACATCCTCAATAATAAACGTCTACGATTGATACGGGCAAGGCGTTCCTAAGAAGAAAGTATTAAATGACGAGATAACAACATAACTTATAGTGTATAAAAGAAATAAAAACGGATCTAACCGAAAAAAAAAACAATCAAGAAAACGAGGGTATTCTCAGAAGAAGAAGAAGCAAGAGTGAACCAGAGAATGAAGAAGTACTGGTGACGGAGGCAGTAAACTCAGAAGAAGAAATGAAGTTGCTTAACCGTAGTCCAGAGATGCCTGAAACGAAAAGTAAAAACCAAACAGGTAATGATAATAATAATAACGGGAAACATATACAAAAGACAAGCTATTAAAAAGGTGTGAGGCAAAGTTATGGACCATTCACAGCACTATTTATCTTGCGTATAGAGGAAACTATAAAAGACATGAAATTAAATTCTGAAAATTAGTAAACAGTCGGTTGGTGGTGATGATCCGTTGCAGATAATATTCAAGATTTGATATATTACTTAGTGTGATTAAAAATATTAGGAGAACAATTTGATAAATAAAAAAAGGAATGCAAAGGTTATGAAGTTTTATTATATAAATGATAGCAACAACAGAAGAATGGTCGTATTAATAGCTTCACGAGTTGCACGCTGCGTCGAAGTGACTCTTCTTCAGACTCAGCAGGCGACTAAGTCCCCTGAGGAAGACCTAAGGACTGGTCGAAATGTTGGGAAGAAGAAGAAGAAGGAGCACTTCGACGCAGCGCGAAACTCGTGAAGCTATTTATACCAATATGACGGCTTAGAAAACGGCAAAATCTTTTATACCAGAAGACATAATTAAAAAATATGCTTTTACGAAGTACAATTACTAAAAATAATTCAGAAAAATTTTAATTCCAAACTATGGTGTAAGAATGAGCATTCTCAAAGGTGGGGTACGACAAGTTAAAAGAGCATTTTTAAAATAGATAAAGCTATCACTAACGGACCTGTGATTCTGAAAAAAAAAATACATGCACTGAAATATTAAAAAAAAATTTTAAAATGTTCGAAACGTGCTGCAATAAATGGACGTTGGACGTGAAATGAAGCACGAGAAGTGAACATGTTCTGAAATTGGTAATTTGAGGAAAGAATTTCGTGAATGAGGCTCACAGAAAAAAGAGGCAGTATGGTATGTCCCATTTCGATACATTAGTGGATACGTAAGTTATAATGGCAATGCTCAGATGAAAGCTCATGATAGGAGGAAATGGAGAATAGTATCAAACCATCAGAGGGACTGACGGCGGGGAAAAACAAAAATGTCAATACCTTAGTCTATTATGGCGCTATCAGTTTAGCTTGAGCGTTCGTAACGACAACTTCTTCGTTTCAGAGAGCAGACGCGTGAAAGTAAACTTCCTAGTACCGTACTTGACTGGTAGTGTGAAATTTGTGAATCGTGTGTGATTAAAGCAGTGATTAATGCGTGAGATTTTAATAGTGCGACAGCCAGATGTACGGTAGCCACTACGGCGAGGGGGGCGGTACGTTCCCACCACCAGGACCACCGGACCTCACCGATGGAGCAACAACACTGGCAGATGTGGGCGAAACTATTATGGAAGCAGTGAGTACTGTAAACAACTATTTGACGGCAGCTGAAGTGGATGTAGTAATGGAAGAAGAGGCAAATGTAAACCGTAGAAAACGTCCAGTTGACTTAGGTGTGAATGTGGGAGGGGATAAACGGGTAGCGTTAGCTCCAGGTGTCCCCAAATAGGACAACAGCACAATAGCCACTGTAGAACCATTAAGCGATAACAGAGAGGCAGGTAGAACAGAGATGCCTGAACAAATGAACCAAAACAATCAGCAGAGCATAATTTCCAATGATAATAATAAAACCAAAATCAAGTTTGGATACGGGCCGTTATGTAGTAATAATAGAAGGGAAAAGCGGAAATGTGGGACGATTACATCCTATGTCGATTGGAAAAATACTACATCAAAGTATACTGGAAATTCGTGGACAGGTCATAAATATAGTAACTACAGGAAAGAACGGATTAAAAGTTGGAACACTCTCGCCAAGAGCGGCGAACAGTATTGTGACGTGCAGATCGTTGCTGGCAAGGAACTTGGAGACATACATACCAGCACCCCAAGGCGTCATACGCGGAGTGGATACCGAGTTAGAATTGCAAGAAATACTTGCGGAAATAGTGAAACCAGTGAAGGTGATAGCAGCAAGAAGATTAACTAAATCCAGTATCCAAAATAACACCAGAACGGAAGAGAAACTTCAAACATGTGTGTTAACTTTCGATGGACAGGCACTACCTCAGTTTGTATATATACATGGGACGCGGTGCGATGTAACACCCTACAACCTAGCCGTAAGCATTTGTTATAATTGTTTACATTATGGACACATAGGAAGACAATGCCGCGGAAAGCCCCGCTGTGACATGTGCGGTGAAGCACACCATACTGCCGAATGCAACTCGGATGTGGTACATTGCGCAAATTGTAGCGGTCCACATAACGCGACAAACAGGGCATGCCCGATGTATTTAAGACGCAAGCAAGCACATGAATTAGCAGCTAGAAACAACATGTCTATTAGAGAAGCGGAACACTATCTAAAGCATAGACAATATGCGCGGGCAGTATAGTGGCAGCAGCGTTATTCAGAAGACATTTTAGATGGACTACAGCACCCGAACAAAATGCCAGGCATCACTAACCATAGTGACTTTCCGCCATTGTTATCGAACAACTCGTTGGGACTACGCAAGCCATACTGGGAGGAACCAGTGCCAGATGAGCGGTCGCTCCATGAGCAACAAACGACAGGACAGCAGACGAATAGATACAATGTTACACAAACGCCGCGGTTAGAACGAAGGCAGGGTGGGCACCGGACCACACAGCCACAGAATATACCAACATACTCTATGATATACCAGCATGTGTTTGACCCAAGGAGCACACCAGGACAGAAGAGTAGGGGAACACAGGAAAAAAACATTATAGAACAACTAGTGGAGTTGATCACTAAAATAGTAGAAAGGACAAAAATATGAGAACAACTGGGAGAAAACGACATTAGACAATTACTAGAAAGGAGCATGAAATCCCACCCTGTTAATGAAGAACCCTACAACAATGGAACAAGCAGCTAACAGAATACTACAGTGGAAGTTAGAATCAATAAAGCAGTCCTAATGGAACTACTCCATGGAGCAGGCTATCTGCGAAACTTGGTTAAAACCTGAGACAACCTTTGAACTATCAGGCTACCATACAGTAAGAGCAGATAGAAACGACGGTTTTAGTGGAGCAGCAATCATAATTCGGAAGGAAATAAAATACAAGATATAAAAATAAGAAATCCTAAGGCCGTATTAGATGCATGTGCAGTTTTAATAGGCACGGCAGAGTCAAAATTTGCAGTTCTCTCATTATACAGAGCGCCACAGACGGTGATATCGAAACAATATTAAGTAGTAAAATGAGGCAAGTTCCATCACCGAAATTAGTCCTAGGGGATATAAACTCACATCACCATTTATGGGGAAGCCCGCAGACAGACACTGCTGGACAATGCCTCATGTAAATGATCGATGAAGAAAACCTGATGCTTTTCAATGACGGTGGACCCACTTCAATTGGCTCACCTAGACAACTAAGCTCAGCAGTAGATGTGTCAGTGGCATCGATAAGTCTAGCACTGGAGGCGAACTGGAAAGTAATGCAGGAGTCACTGGGATCGGACCACTTACCAATTTTAATATCCTTGCCGACGGCAAAAATATCACCATACAAATGGAATATAGGAAAATCAGACTGGAGTGCTTAGGACAAGTATGTCAGGAAAAATATTGACTCGTATGAGGAATGTGGCGAAGTTAAAGAAGACTATCATAAGCTGATCGCAGCTATAGAAAACGCAGCAATGAAATCAATCCTAAACCAGAAACCAACGTATGTACGACATAAGGCACCTAAGGCATGGTGGGACGTAGAGTGCCAGAAAGCAATCTTCTTGCGAAAGGAAGCCTTCAAAAAAATACAAAGAAAGGCCAACCCTGGAGAATTATCTCTATATGAAGCAGACATCAGCTAAGGCAAAGAAGCTGCTCAAGCAAAATAAAAGGAGAAACTGGGAAAATTACTGCGCAACTCTGAATAAGGACACACCAATTCAAGAAGAGTGAAATACAATTAAAAAAATAAAACATAAAAAACGAATGAGAGGTATGGAGAACCCTTGCCTGAAAATCTAGCGGAGGAGATTCTGACTAAAATGACACCTCCCTCAGTGAATCCAGATTAACTGTGGACGGAGGGAGACACAAACCACGCACTACTGCATCCATTCAGCGTACAAGAACTGGAAAAAGCGTTATTGTTTGGTAAAGGTACCGCCACATGACCAGACAACATCCACTATAGTATGATCAGGAGACTACCAGAGACAGGGAAAAGGCGATTGTTAAATATACTGAACAAGGTATGGGAGAAGCAAATTGACATTCCAAAAATGGAGACGGCAAGAATAGTACCAGTGAAGAAAGCGGGGTAAAAGGATAACGAAGCAGAATCATATCGACCGATCATCCTTCTGTCTTGCATACACAAGGTACTTGAAAGAATGGTCAAGCATAGATTGGAATGGTGGGTGGAACTCCAACTGGCTATAAACGTCATAAGAGCAGTCTGCGGTACGACTTGGGGATCAGATCCTAATGTTACACTGAATATGTATCGAGCCTTGGTACGCTCTCATCTGGACTACGGATGTATCTGCTCTGGATAGGCTAGTAGAAATAATCTAATTAAACTGGATAGGATACAATACAAAGCCTTGAGGGTATTTTTAGGAGCGATGAAGACGACACCAACTAACGCGTTGTTGGTGGAGGCGTTGGAAGCACCATTACAACTGCGAAGGTACTACTTAGCTGCAAAATTCCTGCTCAAGCAAACACAGTACAACCATACACTAATTATGGAAAACGTTAAGAAAATCGCTATAGCCTATCACGTAGAAAAGTATTGGAAACGGAAGCAGGCACCTCCTCTAGCAATGGAATATTTCAAAGTCAGCGACCTACAAAAAGAGATACTGGTGCCAGGGAAACCACCCCTGTATGAAAATAGTTACAGGCTCTCGCTCGTTGTTGCTAAAATAAAAGACGATTCAGGCCAGTACAAAAATGACATGGACCATATCTCACAAATACAGGAATTTCTGCAAGAAATGCCGCCTGCAAAAACCATCGACACAGACGGTGCGAAGAACGAAATAGGGACAGGCTGCGCTTTCATAGACCCCAAAAGCGGAGACTCCGGTTGTTCCAGACTCGACCACCAAGCATCCGTAATGACAACTGAACTTACAGCAATCCTAGAAGCCTTAAAATATGCGGGAGGAATTAGCGAGGAAAAGGTCAACATACACAGACGGAAAAAAAAATCCCAACACCAAGAAAAAATTATTGTAGAGTAATGAAATTTGGACAATGCATTTGTCAAGTTAACATGTTTAATTGATTAAATTTTCAAGATCACAGGTTAATTTAAGCTCAAGAAAATGCATTTCAAATGTGAAATACTGTTAAATTAATAGCCGGTGTAACCTCCAGAATTTGAATGCAAGCCTGCAAACGTGAATGCATTGTGTCATACAGGTTTCGAATGTCACTTTGTGGTATGGAGTTCCATGCTTGTTGTACTTGTGCTGTCAATACTGGGACGGTCAGTGCTGGCTGTGGATGATGCTGGAGTTGTCGTCCAATGATATCCCATACGTGTTCAATTGGAGACAGATCTGGTGATCTCGCAGGCCAAGGTAACATGTCGACACTCTGTAGAGCACGTTGCGAGACAACAGCGGTATGAGGGCGAGCGTTATCCTGTTGAAAAACTCCCCCTTGAATGCTGTTCATGAATGGCAGCACTACAGGTTGAATTACCAGACTGACGTACAAATTTGCAGTCAGTGTGTTTGGTATAACCACAAGAGTGCTCCTGCTGTCATAGGAAATTGCTCCCCAGACCATGACTCCAGGTGTAGGTCCAGTGTGTCTAGGCCGCAGACAGTTTGGTTGCAGGCGTTCCCCTGGCCTCCTTCTGACCAACACTCGGCCATCACTGGCACCAAGGCAGAACCTGCTTTCATCAGAAAACACAACAGATCTCCACTCCGTCCTCCAATGAGCTCTGGCTTGACACCACTGGAGTCGCAAACGGCGATGGCTTGTAGTCAGTGGAATGCACGCTACAGGGCGCCTGGCTCGGAGCTGTCCTTGAAGTAACCGATTTCTAACAGTTCGTTGTGTCACTGTGGTACCAACTGCAGCTCGAATTTCTGCCGCAGACGCAGTACGATGCGCCACAGCTGTACGCCGAATACGGCGGTCTTCCCTCTCAGTAGTGCCACGTGGCCTCCCGGAACCCGGTCTTCTTGAGGCAGTACCATCCCTTGACCACTGCACCCAACAATCATGCACAGTGGATACATTCCGGCCAAGTCTTTCTGCAATATCGCGAAAAGAAAATCCACCTTCTCGTAGCCCTATTACACGACCTCGTTCAAACTCGGTGAGCTGTTGATAATGGCTTCTTCGTCTTCTTAAAGGCATTCTTGGCTAACATCAACTCACTATGTCAAATCTCAGCGGTAAATAACGTTCACAAACTTTACAGCGCGTATTTAAAGCAAACCTGATTTGCAAGCTCTGAGTAGCGCTACTAGCGCCACACTTATGCGCGAAGCGCGAAATTTGAATCGATGTCATCTTTCAGATGTATAAACACGCCTACCAAATTTCGTTTATCTAACACAAGTCTTTCTTGGTGTTGGGATTTTTTTTTTCCGTCTGTGTATTAACGGACTCTCGCTCAGCAATAATGATATTGAAAAACCACACCACACAGCGACACAACAACCAACTAGCCTATGATATAATACAGGAAGTAGAGAAGCTACATAACTGGTAGAAGGTAGTAATAATACTATGGGTCAAAAGCCACTGTGGTATACGAGGCAACGTAATGGCAGACAACCTAGCCAAGAAAGCGATCACGGATGGAGTAAGATGCCAGAACAAGATACCTGCGTCGGACCACCTGAGGAAATTCAAAGAAGCACTACGAACCACATGGGGAGATGAATGGACACGCACATCACAGGAAGCCATTACAGAGTAATCCACCCGCAAATACCTAAAATACATTGGTATAAAAATTGGAGAGTAACCAGAAAATTCTATGTAACAATTATGCGCCTGAAAACCAACCACGGCGCCTACACCGCATCGGAGCCCATGGCACACCATTTTGTGATTGTGGAGAGGAGGAGGACACCAACCATTTGCTACTAGGTTGTCCGAGCAGAAGAATAGCAACAGTCAAGCTCCTCAAGAAACTAAGCGACTTGGGTCATGAAGGCCCAACTAGTGTAACTCTCTGGCCACCGAGGACATAAGGAAGTACAAGTTAATATATGAATTTTTTTTATAACAATGGTCATTACAATATAGATGTGATTTCCGATTCATCCTTTATATTGTTCCTTCCTTTATTAATGCTAATATGGAACATGGAAAAGGATTGTGGAATCAATGTATGTAAAAATTTATATTTATATGCAGTTTTATATGTGTATGTCCAATAGTATGTTATGGTAGAAGCATCATAGCTATTAACTGGATAGGTAAGAAATATTGAAAGCCGGTAATAGTATATACTATGTTGTAAACCTAAGCCATGTAGTATTTACGCTACATCTGAAAAGTATCTGAATCCATTACAAGATGGATATTACAAGATAGAGTGATTTCTGACATTGCAATTTTTCCATTTACTAGCCTTAATATGGAAACTGGATTGTGGAATTAATGTATATAAATTGTATATCTATAAGCAGATTCATATGTGAGTCATGTCTAAGGCAGTATGGTATGGCAGAAGAATCATAGATACAAACTTGTCATGTAATATGTATTAAAGTCTGTAATTGTTTATGCTCGCTTGTAAAGACAACTCTGAATACATCGGTGGCTGTATGGTCATGAAACTCAAAGCCAATAAATAAAAATAAAAAATATGGTGCTATTTTATAAAAGGGATTAATTAATAATGCTGAGTGACTAAAAATAATGTAACTGGTAATTTAGTTCATCTTTAAGCTTTCAGCAATTGGAAAACTGCAGGTAATCAATGATCACTAGCAAAATATAGTATTTTATTAAATTATCTAATTTTAAAATTTCTTTCCTTAACTACAATAAGAAAACTGGAATTCCCTGTCCAAGCCATGAAGTAAACAGGATGACACTGGTATAAATATAATATGGATTTAAAATTGTGAATTTTTTTATGTCTTTATAATAAAGTGTGACAATTCACTGCATCTGAACACAAGAGTACAGTTACAACTGACAGATTAGCCTTAGCCTTAGCTAGTAGGAGATAACATGTTTTGGAACTGCATTTCTCAAAGATTATGAGTGCAAAAAATATCAGTATTCCAACTATTTTTACTCTGTAAAATACAACGTCAGGTAAATAGATTGTGAGTGGAGACTTTCCTGGCGTACTGATGCAATATAATCCTTCGGGTGTCCAGCCGGATGACGTTGTATAAACAGGACGTGTTGACAGCTAGCTCTGCTGTCTTCATGAGGTGTCAGGTCTCTTCTAGCTGTCACAAGCCGGCTGTCACCGCCTAGACTATATGTGTTAGGCTCAAAAACCGAAAACGCTCACACAACACGTTTTGGTTTCTTGGAAACGGCCCCAGCACTTTGCGGCTTAATAGTTTCCGCGCTGTGGCCATCTTGAGTTAACCACAGTGCGTTTTAGAATTTTTTTTAATGCCATAACGCACCGAGCGTGGTGGGTGAGCGGGTAGCGCTTTGGCCTCGCATTATGGAGGACGATGCCGGTTCAAATCTCCGTTTGGGCATCCAGATTGGAGTTTTCCATGGTTTCCTCAAACCACTACAGGCGAATGCCGGGATGCTTCCTTCAAAATACCATGGCCGAATTCCTTCCCTTTCCTTGTCTCCACTCCCATCCCGCCTCTAATGACCTCGACGTCGACGAGGCGTAAAGCTATAAGTAGAAAAATAAAAAAAGCCGTAACGCTAAATACGTGTTATCTCAGTTTTCAAGAATCCAGAACGCGTTATGGTCGTTTTTTTTCGCTCAATGAGCGTTTTCGGTCGATGAGCCTAACATATGCAAAACGCACCGCGCGTGGAGGCTGAGCAGTAACGCTCTGGCCGCGCATTGGGAAGAACGCAGGTTCGAATCCTGTCCGGCCATATGGAATTAGGTTTTTCATGGTTTTCCGAAATCACTCCACGAGAATGCCGGGGTAGTTCCTTTAGATGTTCACGGTCGAACGCCTTCCCCCATCGTTTCCATCCTCCAATGTGCTCTGTGCTACGTGACATAAAGCTGTAAGACGAAATAGACCAATAGTGTCTTATACAACTCATCATAAACATTATAGCTCCTGACATATACGTGTATCATCAGACTTTAATTAACTTTATGCAGAGCTTGGATCATATAGACCGTGGATCGCATGTCATGAAGTATGCACGGTGTATACACTCAAGATTTTTCGTAATTTAATCTCTGAAGTCAATTTCTATACATCTAATTTCGTGTATTTAATAACAATATTTTGGCGGGATTAATAAGATCCTTTTTGATTTTCTTATTACATTCGAACTTGATAATATATCTAGTTGGAATACTGGAATATAATTACCTTTTCCGCGGAGTCAGAGTCAATACATCCAACTGCTTGTCTTCCTAATGCTATTGCTTTAGAGCTGATTACGTATTACTTGATGACTAATCGGAGGTTTAGAAGCAACTCTAAACAGCGGTTTAAAATGTTACTAGACACAGAAAATACCTTCTAACTATTCTTCGACTAATATTCCGTGCATTGTGACAGATTACATGATATAAGATCAACATGGTGTTTGTGACTCTTATTTACAGAAAAGTTCGTAATTCTCTGGCTAAATATTTCTTAATTTGAAAATGAAAGATACAGTTCTCCTATAAGGAACACGACGTTCTTTAAGACGCGTTAGCTCGACTTAGATCATCAAGATCACATCGTGACACAGAGCGTACAAAAAAAGTTTAAGTTACCTGAAAAATATTTTCGTATTTTAGTTTTGCAACAACAATTCTAGATTACGTTAATCTTATTGTACTCATGTGTGTTTGCTGTATTGATTGGAATTAGGGTTGCAGGGAGCAACCTCTAACGAGGTTAATGCGAACACTTTTCCTTAGTAGTTTACAATGATGTAAGATTCGCAGTAAGAACAGTTTATCGGTTGTTTTTCAGTCACCGTACTAAGAAAACAATTTTTAATAAGTTGTAAGAATCATTATGATTTCCGTTATTTATTTTGTCTCAGCTAGGGTTACTGACAGGGACCAGTCATACTTTTTTTCAGTTAACAATCGGATCCAGGAAGAAACCCGAGAAAAGTTAATAACCGTATTTACATAAAGCGAAGTGTATTTTACTTCACCAAATACGAATATTCAGATGAAATAATTAATGTAAACCAGGTACTTATCACGGTTACGCATACAGAGAGACTGTCAGAAGATGATTTCAACTTTCATTCATTTAGATCGAAGTTAAAGCAATTATCTGAAACAATTTGCAAGTAATTTTACCGTCAGGATTGAGATTACAGAAAAAAAACTGTAGTAGTGAAAGATAAAACCCCTATACGCGAAGGTCTTTATTTACACTTTGTTCACAAAGCTGCAAGACTGACAGCACTTCCAGTATAATCTTCATAGAGGAGTTTTGTTGAATATCCTTCCCAATTAAATACGAATACAAAGAAACCATTGGTCTTTTATACGTGGTTTCCAACATGTGTGCGCTTTTGTTTAATGGATATAAACTTCAGTGTTTTTGACATATGACTCAGAAAGCACTTCCCACACAAGATTTCTCTTTTCATTCTGTTCCCTCCCTGCCCGGTCTGTCTCCCATCTGAGCGGCTGTGTTGTTTTTCAGCCATTCGTTAATAGCTGGGTTGGGACAAAATGACATCACCGTCTGACGTTTACAAATTGCGCAAACAATTGGAATTTTTAGATCACAACTCATCGACTCTTGATCAAAACCGGTTTGGCGAGGAACATGCAATAAATAAATGCTGACTGAATTGAACACAGTTCATTTTCACAGACATAATAACCATTACCGACAGTTGGTTTTAATTATTTTTTGGACTGGCGAGGCAGATTTTTTGTACTTCTCTTTTTTTTTTTAACCAGAATCACGTTATTAAGAAACTTCCAGTTAGTACAGTAAAGCATGGTAAAGCATGTGGTGTTTGCGAGTAGTGTGGTGGCTCAATGGTTTAATTTTAGTTAATTTTTTATGAGCTTTCGATAAATTATTCATCATTTCTGTTGGTAAATTATTCCATTCCCTTATCTCCTTACCAACGAAAGAATCTTTTCTCACATCCTTGTGCCTGAAATCGAGGGCCATCTTATCCCTTCCAGGTAGTACTCCTAATTATTACACCAATATCTTTTCACGCCTCATCACCAACATACGCTTAAGGTGCTTGCTTTAAAAATTTCGGTATCCGGTCCAGGAATCAAATCCAGTTGGAGCAAAGGAGTTTTAAGAATTGTGTTTGTTGATATGAGCCACACCCGGATGTTCTGTCGTTCGGATTCCACGTTAAACTGAAGGTCGAGCCACGACAGAATCTGAATTTTCGGCTAAGCCAGACTCTGCGGCCGAACAATCCTTTGGGATCTCTCGGCCAGCAATGCCATACGCGTTTGCTTTACTTTAGCAGGTGTCTCCAATAATAAGTTTTGAAGATCGTTACAAAACTCTCGAAGCTGAAAGTTCGTCTTTCAGTGTTACTGGTGATTGATAACTATTACCAACTGGTGGAAAATAAAAAATAATAAAATAAATTCAGATCAAAAGTTACAATTTGACATTAAAACCATTTTTTAATTTTTAAATTAAAGGGTTAGTTTACGAAGTGAATATTATGTTACTTTACATCACGCTTTAACAGAGAGGCCTCTGCTCTCTATCGCTTTATCTACTTTTGTCCTATTGTTTCGTTTTTGTGTTCTATATGCACAGCGATAATATTAGGCTCTGAAATTAGCGAAAACCGGACAAATGTGTCATTCTTCATTAAACATTCTTTACGGAAACTGAAAAGATTTAGAAAGTTTGACAATTGAAGTTTATGCAGACTGTAATGGATAAATGGTGTAAGTAATCCAAGAAGTCGCGATTGTAAAGGTTTCGTTGCTGTTTCCAATCTGGAAGGTTACATCCAATGTGAACTTCTTAAACATGAAAGGATAATGCGGATAATTATCATGCTAAATTAATAATAAATATATCGTAAAACAATGACAATAACAAATCCTGATGCGTGAAAACTATATGTCATCGTACCCCACAGCACATTGTTGGTAATTGGATATACAGTCAAGATCTTGATGACGTTTGCTCACCAAACTCCGTATTTCCTTTAGTCAATTTAAGTATATATATATGTATATATATATTGTATCAAAAGCAAAATTGACTGGTAAAATTCTTTAGTGGAAAGTGATTCAAGGACCTTTATCCTCTTCCCTGAACGATTGCTCATATCTTCTCAGTGTTTGGAAAAAAGTTCTGTGTAAGAAATACTCTAACTTCCGGACAGACATCAATGGCGCTGTCTGGTGCGGGAGAGGATATTAGAACTACTAATAACGGTTACCAACAACGCTTTACTCACATACCGGAATAAAATGGAAGATATACCAGAAAAGATACTATTAGTAAGCTTTTCAGTACTTCATTGATATGCGAGAGGCGCAGATACTTTGGTCTGAGCATGGTGGATGAGCGGTAACAATCTGGCCTCATATTCGGTAGGATGACGGTTCGAATCTCCGTCCGGCCATCCAGATTTAGATTTTCCATGGTTTTTCAAAAATCATTCCAGGTGATGGCTGAATTCCTTCCATTCCCTTGCCCCCAGTCCTTTCCCATTACTAGAGCTGTTATAATAGCATTTGTCGTTGGTGAACCTTTTGGAAATTCTAGGTATTAAACAAAGTTATATGTTAATCTTTTGAGCGTTTCTGCCGCTATAAACTAGAGGCTCAGTTTATAATGATTAATGCTCCAGGTAGGAGTGTTTACAACAGAATAGAAATAAGAACAGTTCCTCTGAATCATTAGCTTTCAAATCTGATTTACCTCGTGAAAATTTAAAATCTCCTTCCGAATCTCGAGATAGCACTACTCGCACATACTTAGTAAAGAAGCTTAGATGATCCCAGGAAAACTTTGTCAGATATCTAACAGTCAGTAAATATTCAGGCTACTTCAGTGAGAAGCCCGACATACTTTGTTTCCAACAAACATTGTTTCCGCCAGCAAGAATTTGCTTCTATACTAAGAAATTTACAAGGTTTTGGGTGGCAAAGGATGCTTTGCACCTAAAATAACTTAATGCATTCCATCGACAAAAAGCACGGGGGAAAATAAATAATTTATATAAGCGTCAGCACGCCATCTAGTTTCTATTATCTTCCTTGTCTCTGCGCCTGAAATAGTTTGTGCACGAATTATTTCATCACACTCATAAATTATAGGAGTTGTTCCCTTGTTTGTCAGGAAATTCAAGTGTAACCTACGTCGGATGTGTACCAGACAATCCCAGCCCAATCTACATAACAATTGTGTGAAGCTGTCGGAAGGGCTGAGGCAAGCAGTCACGAATCGAGCAGCTCTTCTCTGTATTGTCAATCAGCCCCGCGTGATATGGATCACAAACGGCACAATAGTAGGTACTCCAAATAGGGATGCGCCAGAGTTTTGTACGATATCTCCTTCGAATGTTAGTTACAATTTTTCTAACTTCGATTTGTGAATCGCGACTTAAAACTAGTTATACCTACGATTGAAGTACCAATTTAAATTGCTGCTACGCCCAAAAACTTCGAGGAATCAACCATGTCAATAACTGAACTGTTTGTTTTGAAAACGTGAAAAAACGAATTCTTTTGTTAGTTATGCACATTGCCATGCATTTCTTGCAATTTAGTAGAAGCGCAATTAATTACACCATGTGAAGTAATGAGCAGATTGCGTTGAATTTTTAAGCAATCAGCCTAATTCCTTACATTTATATAGACGACTGTATCATCAACAAACCATCTCAAATTACGTCTGCAATTAACGTTGTCTCCAAGATCGTTTGTAAAAATTTAGTAAAAGAGCGGTATTATTACAGAATATGGCAGACAAATAGAGTCTTAGTTCCAGTGTCATCTCACATTACTAATGTCATTTAAGTCAGTCTACGAGCCCTTCTATCTGTACATCTTCAAGCTAAAACCAAAGATTTTCTTCAGATGTCATAAAATTGAATCTGTTATTTCGTATAAAACAACTGAAAATAGAGAATGCAAAATAATGTAAAATTCACCATGTTTCAAATAGAACTTCTGTAAGACATTTAAATAATATGCACTCAGGATAGTAAGATGAAAACAGTGGCATCATGTATATAGCATACCACCGCTGTGATTCAAAATTACTATGCAACTTAGGCGCAGGGTACGAAGGGGGATAAACGTAAATCAGTAATGAAAATGCGTTGCTTGAAGTTATTGATGTTTATTATCTGGATACGACACTTTTACTGCCGATACTTATAACAGAAATTTCTGAACATTTAAAAAGTCCTTGAATCTTTGATGAATAATATAATGGTTTTATTAATTATTTATTTAATATAAATCTGATTGGGACTGTTGATTAATTATTTTAATTAACAAACGTTGGTGTAATTAGTTAATAACAAGTAATTAGTTATAACAAAACTTGAGTTACACTTTTATACTTACACATTTTATTCCGGCAGGTATTTTACTAAATAACTTTGATTTAAGGCGACAAAAATTGTTAGCTACATTAATACCAGTAATAATCAAATATTTGTCCCTAAAGACATGGAGTGGGGGTGAAATCTGATGTAGTTCATGAAAATGTAATTAAATATCAGGGTTTAAAAATGCCTGAATTTTTCTTGCCGTGTTTTATGGCCTGTTCCTAACTCTGCTGTTGATCATAAGGGAGAACACCAAACTATGTCACCTATTCTTTCATTAAGAGACCATGTTTGCGTAAATGTGAAACATAGCTTTTCGGGTAAATACATTTACATTATATTTTTCACATCTGGGTAAATTATCTTTCTATAACTTTCATTGAAGCATCATCTCTCTGATCTGGATTGTGTCAAATAATATTGGAGTATCCCCAGGGGTTATATCACACCAAAATTAAATAAAGAAGCTTCCAATCACATATCCACTAGGTAATGTAGCGTTCTTTAGCTTGAATTACGTGTTGGTGTTGAAGAGCCACCAGACTCCCCTGTTAACAGGACGCCAACGAGCAGTGTGCCTCACGCGGCTAATTGGACCCTGGAGGGCTGCAACCAGCAGTGCGGTCCCATTATTCACGTTTTCTGTTGTTCC